>JAPDSC010025911.1:15152-31801 GCA_026290005.1 Latrodectus geometricus
TAATGCTGGAGTAGGAGGTAATGTTGGTTTTGGAATGAATGCAGGTGTTGGAGGTAATGTTGGAGCAGGAGGTGGTATTGAAGGAAATGCGGATGCTGGTGTTGGTAGTGAAGTAGATGGAAACACTGAAATTGAAAGGGAAGTTGATGCAAAGATGGTAGATGGCCAAAACGAATCTGGAGAATAATGAAGTTGGTTCCAGTATTGATAATCAGAGGTAAAATGCAAGCAGGATATAAAAAAAATATAGGGACTGGAAAATCAGAAATAGTCAAATTTACTGATGAAATTGATGCCAAGAGAAACTTTTGGTAAACAAGCTTTGTGTTACATTGTTCATTTGTTCATCACATTTTGTGAGTGTGAAATATTTTATTAAAAAAGTGTGAACGTCTTTTATTAAATGTATTTCAAAATTTAAATTGCAGAAAGAGTGTTTTTAAAGTGATATCTTTAATGTATGAATAAGAAAAATTTGTAAATGTGTTTGTAATTTATTTTGGTTGTGGGAAATAATTTGTAGTCAAAGATAATAAAGTGATTTTTCTTTATAATGAGAGAATTTCTTGTTCTATTTGATACACACAATAGTATTTTTATGAAGTAATTCGCTATATTTCATTTAAATAGTTAATGAAATATTAACTAATAAATATTTAAATAAAAGGATAATTTTTTAAGTTTAAATTTGAAGTATATTTCAAGATTTCGCTTTCAAATATATATATTTTTATTATAAGAATAGGTTTATTACTTTTACTGTATTTTTTAACAAAAATATCACATAGAATTATTTCTGCCACATTTTTATTTATTATGTTTTTTTATTTTATTTTTTATTCTAAAGGAAGCAATATATTGTTCCCTTTAGACCTATATAGTTCCTACATTAATTAAAATTATGTTAGTTGTTTTTGCAAATCAGTTGCAATTTAGATTAATAATTTTTTAGAATTCTGCAATTGTTCGATTAACAAATTAAATAAATGTGAAACTTTCAAATTTTATCCATAATTTCAACCCCATTATTAAGCTTCATTTTTCTTTAGGTAAATAATAAATGTAAAAAGAAAAAAAATATATAATTAAAATTTTACAAAAAGTTTTATATTACAATTCATTTGTTAAGTACGCACAAATGCAAATAATTTATCCATATATGGTAAAAATATATATAACAGTATATAAAAAATGATTTAAAAGTTGTTATTTATATAGTAGAAGTAAAAAAGCTTAAAATTTTAAATATTGTAATGACTTTTTTTCTTTTTATCAGTTAATTTAAAATAATGAAGGAAATATATGTTTAATTATTTCTAGTATATATGAATTTCATATTACCTCAGAAATTTCAATTCCGATAATAAAAGAATATATCATAGCACTGAATCAGAATTTATTAAGACTCAAATTTCATATTTACTTTTAAAGTATACACACAAGTATTGGTTTGTTCCTTTAAAAGATTTTTCCCTTTCTGCAAATGTATTTGACATCCCATTGGAAATGTTTAATCTCTTTCGTTTGATTTGAAACTTAAGAAAGTATTTTTATTGTAAAAATATAAAATAAATGCCATACAATGTCAAACTCTTTGATTGATCAAATCGATGAATTATCAAAAGATGAGTAGTTGGAAAAGTAATAAACTATTGAAATTAAGGAACTTTAGAATATGCCCACATACATCACCCATATTTTTACACATTTAAAGTTCACAAAAAATTGTAATGTCAAATTTCGTATATGCCTTCAGTTTTTTTCCACTTGAATACAAGTGGCTTCAGATCAAATTATATTCTTAAAACCAGTAACGTTTATATTTAGTGTTTCTAAAAATATTTTATGGTTCCTTATATTAAATAAAATAGAAAAAACAAAAAAATATAAGAATAGAAAATCTTTGATTTCTTCTGAACTCACATTTTTCAGAAATTAAATTCTTTTTGAGTCCAATACTCTAATATGGTATGGCAAACCATTATAAAAAGTATTACGTATGCCATAAAACTTGTTTATGAATGAAAATATTCAGAACAAATTTCGGGTTATCAAAGAACATGCTTCAATGTAGGGTATATTATATAATTTGGAACAAAATTTTTTGTTTCTTAGATTTATTTTTATTGATCCAGAACATACACAACTTCTAGCACTGTCACAAATCTTTTTTCACAAAGTCTTTTAAGATGAAAATTACTATCTAGAATTTTGAAATTATTCATTTGAAATTAAAATAATTGCTATTTATTTTTAATTAATTAATATTTATTTTTAATTAAATTAATTAATTAATATTTATTTTTAATTAAATTTCTGCGCAATGTTTTGCGCAGAAATTCATTTTTAAGAAATTGTTACAGTTGACAAATGCTGTATAAGATAATGTTGTTGACAACTTAATCAAGTAAAAGTATCTCTAATAAAGTCAAATATTTAAATTTTATATTAATTCTTTTCGGAGGAACACTAACATCTCTAAATTTACAAATTCCATCTTATTTTTTAATAGTTGTGACTTATTAATAGTTGTTTTAATAGTTGTTTTTCACTTATTGAATATACAAATACTTATTGAATAATAAAAATGCAAATTTCAGATTATTGTATCTGAAATTTGCATTTTTATTATCCTGAGAAATTTGGCTAGGATATTGCTTTTAAATAATACTTCCTGCTCCAGTTTTCTTCCCTTCCGAATTTCCTTTCAATCAGTTTATCAATAGTTAATGGTAGAAAATCTAGTTTGTAAATGAAATTTAAAGCAATTTATTCAAAGCTCGCCCATTCATGATCACCTTATTGCTTTCATTGTCTTAGATTAATGTGAAAAAAAAAAGGTGTTAACTTGTCAGTTTCCAATCACGAATTTCGAAAGTATGCTTTCATTGTCTTATTGCTTTATTGTCAATAGACAATGAATGTCAATAAGACAACACAATGTCAATAAGACAACATTATTTAATTAGGCTTTCATTGTCTTAGATTAATGTGCAAAAAAAAGTGTTAACTTGTCATTTCTAATCACGAATTTCAAAAGTTCTGCACATTTTTAATCTTGAATTATAGTCAGTAAATTGCTGTTTGAGAAAAAGTAGTTACAAAAGGCGCTATACTATAATACGCTAAGCAAACAGCACTTATATATATGGTTTAACATGTTGTATTAGTGTTACAAGAAATAAATTGTAACTTTGATGATTGGTTGGTATACTTATTTTATATTATTATAAGGAAAGAAACAAGCTAGTAATTTGATGATGGGTCACTACATTGAGTAGGTCGCTATAGTATGAGGCTGTTAAAACAAGACTTTAAGGTATTCTTATAAGTTTTTATTATTTTTGGATTTAATAAGGAACTTTCATATCTTTTAATTTGCTTAAACTTCCAAATCAAATGTGAATGGATTTGAGGCTTTGATTAGAACAAGGAATTGATTTTGTAGTTGAAATCGCATTAAAATACTGAAAGTCTCTTTTAGTTTTTATATTAAAGCTTCACACAGAATAATCATGTACAATTAGCAATTATTAATCAAACTTTGTTGCGTTTATGAACAGAATTTGAAATTTTATTGTCTTAAATTTATAACAATCTTGTATTTCCAAGCATTTTCTGACGCTTCAAGCATTTATAAATTACAATAAGTTTACAACGCATTTTAACATTTCATGATTTTAATATTATCATCTAAAATTAACAATATATTTCCAAACTATTTTATTTGGCATCCAAATCATCATTGTTAAGAAACTGGAAACATATGTATGGTAAAATTTTCTTCTAAAGTTTAATGTATTTACCTAATACTTGATGATAAGATAGAATCCCCATATGAAACGAAGAAAAGAAGAATTACACAAATTTGAAAAGAAGAATCACAAATAATATGATGATCAGTAGAATCACAACATAAATATGAACCATTTTTATATTTTCAATGAAACGTTGAAGTAATAACTTAATTTGTGACTATGTTACTGTGCACTGGGAAAGCATTTTGAATCAAAACATTTAAGCATAAAAACAAGATTAACCTACACAAAACGTTAATAAAATCCCTAATAATGTATGAAAGTTAGTTCTGGATTATAAATGAAGCTGAGGAAAATATTTTTAATATTTGAATGAAAAATACTAAGAAAAATATTTGGAGAGGTTAAGTATGGAGAATTACGTTGTAATAATGAGATTTAGTCCAAACTCACAGAACCAAATATAGTGAAAACTATAAAGATTTATCAGTTGAGGTAGCTGGTGTATATTTATAAATATTATGAATTAAAAGCAACAAAGAACTTATTTCAAAAAGTTGATGGGAAAAGGAAAAGAGGTAGACCAAACACCACGTGCATTGATACGGTTGAGAAAAAGCTACAAGAAATTGAAATCAATCGATGAAGATATATAACAGAGGATAACTCCCGATGGAGGAAACTTTAAGACAGCCTTGGCTTGTAAAAGGCTATTCATAGGAAAAAATTACCAATATTGATAATATTTATTGATTTTTATCCTAAGAAATAATCCATAATTCATGATATACTTTCTACTTAGTATCTTATCTATTGTCAAATATATATTCAGCTGAGAAAAATATAATATATATAATCTTATCAATTATGACTCATTAAAGTAACGTCATACAATTGATGTGTGTACATATATATAACAATTTTTCATTATATTTATCAATAAATATTGATTTAATGGATATCAATTCAGAAATAATTTTACCACACTTATTTAAGTTAAAAATAATTAAACATCAGTTCAAAAATACGAAAAGAAATTCCTCCCGGCTATATTTTATGAAAAGTTCAATGATTACATTAAACATATAAAACACATATTTCTAGAAAATTATTAATCAATTATTAGCTATTCATTTTCAAAACATAAGATTAAAAGCCATGTAGCATTGGAAATCCATATCCTCCATAAGGCATCAAAAGTCCACCATATCCTAATGTCTTATCTAAATCGTAATATGTTGGTGCCAATGGCACTGGTGCTTCCTCTTCCAGGGTCTTTGGTTTAACAAATATCGGCTTTGGTGCATATCCTGGACCATACCATAAAGGTGGCTTGTATCCGAGCATTCCATAAGGCATCGGCGGAAAGTATCTCATGGCATGAAGACCGCTGAGGCTTAAAGGATTATCTTTGATTTTTGTATCTGATGAAGCATTGCTGATGAGGACCATTGTGGCACATAGTAACACCTTTATATTAAACAAAAATAAATCAATAACTGACTTTTTACATATATATCACAACAGGCTATTTAGGCAACTCATAAATTTATTGCTTAGTTAATATACTAGAAACATTTTTTGAAATGTGACTAAATAATATTTACTGTCAATGAAAGTAAATTTATGTCTGAAATATATTTAAAAGAATAAAATAAAAAAAATAAATGAAAAATAAAAGACCAAATGTCTCATAGAAATGAGTGTGCATTAGAAATGAATATGCATAAAAAGCAATATGTGTGTTTGTGATTACTTTCTCCATTTGTCTAATTTAAAATATTATAATTTTTATAGCAATAAATATTTTATTATATATAATTATTAATATTAAATATATAATTATTAGCAATAAATATAACATATATAGTATACTTATATATAATACAATATATAAATCATATATAATGTATTGTATATATATAAATCAACTTAAATATTTTTTATGCTTATATTAGTAATTTTAATTATAGGTCGGAGGAATTAGTTTATTTGAATCATTTGTTTACTTTTTTTTTAAACCAAACTAGATATTTATTGTTATTTTTTTCTCGAAAGGACAGAAACCAAACATAGTTATTTTTTTTTCGTAGTTAAACATGCAGTCCTAAATTTGTCTTTGATACAATTAGAATGTCGAAATAGCAGAGTTATTCTTTAGCAGGATATGTCTAAAAATCTTCTTTTTCACTGTTTCTAAATTATAAGGATTTTACCCTTTTTTCAGTGTTATGGTGTCACACCCGCTCAATTTCATTTGCATGATACCATTAATTCCACCCCTTTTTCATCGTAAATTATCTAGGTACTTAAAACAAACAAATCAATTTATTTTCTTTACAATTTTGTTGATTTATTTTTTTACAGAATTATTTAAATGATGGATCCTTTTAGAAGTATCAGCTTTTGGATCGGATTTAAAACATTTTTATTCATTTCAATAAAAATAATGTACTTTTTTAATGCTATCAATAACTATAATTTTTATTTGGTTTACCAAAATCGGGGCCAATGGCTGATAATAAGGTTAATGCGAACAGTAGTCATTTTACCGAATATTAAAATTATTTTAGCAGATGCAACAGTAATACGAGTATTAATTCTTTGTAAGCTGAATATCAATAATACGATTACATAAGTAAGTTCTACATTTTAATATAAAACTAAAATGTGAAAAATTCATAAAAATATTTTAAAAGTCTTACTCTTTCTAAAAATAACAAAGATATTATAGCATAATTGAATTCAATAATGGAATCAATTTTCTATAGTTGCTAAAAATGATTTCTCCATTTTATAAATGATAAGTAGATATTTAAAAGCAATATAAAACAGAAAATGATAGAGATTTTAGGAACAGTGTAATAGGTTTTTTAGCAGTGAAATATAAGTTGTTATTGAATTAATAGGTAACAAGTTATTAATATTTCCAAATTTATTGTTATTACCAGTAAATAGATGTTCAAAGAAAGGTAATTTTTAAGTAATAATACTTGTAGTTGATAAAAGAAAGTGATTGATGTGATAATTTTGGTTATCAAAGAAGTGTTATGAAAATTTTTATTATTGTTTAAAAAATGTCAGAAATTTAAAAAATGCAAGTATTTTTCTGTTCATAAATGTTTGCATTGTTCGTTTTTGGAAATAAACATAATATGTAATTCAAATGTTACACGTAATCTAATTTTATCAAAAGATAAGGAATTTAAATTCAGCAAATAAATTCTATATTTGAAAAAATAGTAGTACCAAATAAAATAATAAACTTCAGGGGGATACTAAATTATTTAAAAATATTATTTAACAATAAAGTTTTGGATATAAACATAAATGTATAAGGAATATGTATATTATTGAATATATTATTAAATATGTTTGAATTTGCTTTACTGCAATTCAAGTTCTTCATATATTTGTTATTTGCATTTTAAACTAGTAAATCAAGGGGGAGAATAAATTATAAGAATTTTTATTGAATTAATATAAATAATTTACGTTCTGCAATTATATTTTTTTATATTATAATAATTTATTATATTATATTATTATCATTTATATATATTATACAGCATTATTAATATTTATAAACGATGTGAGAATAAATTTATAGGCGTTTAGTGGAACAAATAATATCTTAAAGTCTGATTTTTCAAAGTTATAAAAATAATTTCAGAAGCAGCCTAGTTAAAACTAAGAATAGTAAATTTTATTTATAGCCGAAATTGTATTACTAAGAATTGTTATGCATGAGGATTGCCAGACTTAAATTCTTGTTGCATTAGTGAAACATGCTAAATTTTTCCGCACTGAATATTTATTTTTAATAGGCAGTAATTTGATTTTATATTTGCTGCCAATTTTACTATCTCGGTGTTCTTCCTTTTAATGCTTTTAGAATATAATTTATCTTTTGGAAAATTACAAATTTTATTAAAGATCAAATTCCAACTACGTGTAAAAAATTAAATGGAACTGTTTTATAAAACAATAACTTTAATATTTTTAACACAGAAGCGTATTTTGTTTATATTTAGTAACGTTTGGGGTCATAAAAGCTGTTTATGCAGATGAAAATAAAACATAAATGTAAAATTGTAGCAAAATATTTTGAAGTTCTAATAATATCTCAAACTTAAAAACATATAGTAAAGATTTTACAATAAAACATAATTGAATGTCCTCATGCATTGTAATGTCGTAAAAATGAAGCATGCATTGTTGCTTTTCAGTAAAATATTTAAAATATTTTTGTCTCATTTTCTTAATATTATTAATAACAAATTGTAGTAGTTTTGAAATTAAATTTGTATTTAACTAAATTTGTATAGTGAAAATTTTGTATATATTATTTTGAAATATACCACAAATACTATGCTTATGAACACACATATTTTTGCATGTTTCTATTTTCAGCAAAATAATTTTAATGCTTCATGCAAAAAATTTGGTATAGATGCGAAAGAAAGTTGAATTTATTTTTAATTTATAAGATTCGTGTAAATAACATTTACAGATGCAATTTGAAGGGTGAACTAATAAACTTATTGAAATAATTTTATTCACTGAAAATAGGTAGTAACAATCAAAGAATGACATTAAACTTAAATTTAAAATAAAAATTAGTAGAAATGTTTAATTAATTTGTCCATGTATACATTATGCTACTGTTATCTATATCTATATATGACAATGATATAACAGGTGATATTATTTAACATAATCAATCAAAAAATGACCAAATATGTTCTTTAATTATTTAGTTTTATTAATATCTTTTCAACAATTTCAGAAAGCTTCCAAAATGAAAGAACTTTTGGTTTTATTTTGATTCACGCAATCAATAAAAATAAAATAAAATAAAATAAAATAAAAAAACTAAGAATATTACAAAGGTGACGTATATCTTCATTGATAAATTAAGTTTCAATACTAATCGCAATTAACACAATACATGAGTAATTATTTTAAACTAATACAAAGAGTTTTTTCTAAATTTCCTGGAATTGTTATCTAATTTAGATTATTCAACTAATAATTAATTGCAACAATTATAAATAAAATAAAAAGTTTTTAAATTTTAAGACATATTAAATTTTTCTGAAATGATTTCATTATTATTCGTCAATATTTTAAATATATGAAACATCATCTAAATATACGTTAAAAATATATTAAAAATTTAAATATAATTTGAAGTTAAGAATTCTGTAGTTTTATTTATGAAAATACGCAACTTATATTGCAGGAAATCATGTAATCAAACATATATTAATTTAAAAGATCTTTATTATAGAAAATTCTTTTATGAACATTGACACTATTAATTTTTCTTTCATTTCACATTAATGCGTATTTAAAGGACCTAATTAATTATAATAATTTATTATGATGAATATATTACATACAAAATTTTATACCTATTGTATGTACACTCGTGGAAATATAACTTTATTTATAACAAATTTTGGATATTGAAAATTTATGAGAAATATTTTATTTCTTAAAAATAATAAAAGCTTACCGATTTCCCATATTTTTAAATTGGTAGCTGTACCTTTTTAATATAAAAATTTCTTTTGCCTAAAATATTTAGATTTTTTGTTTGTATTTACACACTACATAAATTTTATTTAAATTTATTAGAACACATTCATTTTTAATTTTTTTTTTTTATTTTTTTTTTTTTTTTTTGCTATAGAGATAATTCTTTTGTGTTTTCATAGGTGGCAGCACTTGATAGTTTGCAAATAGTGGCTTGTAAGATTTGTATAATTAACACGAAATTCAATAAGTTAATTAAGGAAAAATATTATTTTTTTATTTAAATAAATAAATAAATATTTGTGTACAAGAAAATTTTAGTTAAAATGAAAAACTCATAATTTATTTCTAATTAAATAAAAGAAAAAAAATTTTGTACAATTTATTAAGTTTTTGAATTTCATACTATTATTTTTAAAATTTATAATTAAATTTTATTCCTTCAAAACTGTTAAATATTTTAGAGACATTTAGGGATTTTTTTTCAGCTCTTCATTATATAACCAAAAATATTCAATGATATGATATAATCTCATTAAATATAAGGAAAGATAAATATCAACGCAAAAGATAAAACATTTAAGTAAATAGCACTAGATAAATATTTAAGATATTAGACTTTTAATTAACCATTAAACTTACCTGCTTAGTTTGATACATAAATTTACATTAATTAACAAATTTATTGAAATTTTTCTTAGATGATAGTTCTTAACAACATCTGAGAAAAATTTCAATAAATTTGTTATTAGTATTTGCTTACTTTAAGGAGTATTTGCTTACTCTTAAGATAATTCTTAACAACATAAATAATAGGTATTTCTATTCTTACTAACCTCCCTGGTTATTAAACAATATTAAATGACTAAATAAAGTAATTATATTTTCACAATTTACAAAAAACATCTAATTTATTAAAAAATAATTGCTAGATAGGTTTAAAATATTAAATAATTTATAATATTTTCATGATTTATTAAATCAGAAATTAAAATAAAATACTTTCAAAATTTAAATTATTTTAACTTATAGATAATTTACAAGTACTAACTACAATATGATAATCACAAATAATTAAATAAAATTATGGATATAATTAAATATTAATATGAAAAGTTAATATATAAACTAAATTAATGAGTAAGATAAATATAATCATAGTAAAATTTCTTAAAAATATACATTAACAGTATAATATTTTGAGAAATACTACAAAATATAATAAAAAATATAGGCAATCTTAACAGGGAAAATTCTTCTGGATCATTAATTTTTAATAATGAATTCATGTATATACTTTATACATTTTTTTAATAATTTCATTTTAGTTTAATGCATGATTCTTTGTTAAACTTCATAGCTTATAAGACGTATTTAATGAATTATTGTTATTGCTACATAAAATCTTTTGATAATATAAAAACATATTCAACATTTCTTTCATGAAAAAGAGTTTTTATACTTCAATTATGAGAATAAAACATATTTCTGATGATTCTTTAAGACTATATTTAGCAATTTCATAATCACTAAAATTAGATTATTTAAACTTCTACTGTATTTGAAAATAAATAGGCACATCAGACTTTTGAGTTACTTTAATATCAATATATTTTCTTTAAATTTCAAATCAGCAAATTATTATTTTTATTTCATTTACAAATAGCCTTCATGTCATTTATATTAAATAATTTATTGTATAAACTTGCGAATAAAGAACGAATATTTAAAATAACCAATACTTTCAAACTCTAAACTTAAGATTAAATAATACTTTCAAAATAAATTCTAAATCTTACAGAGTTCTGATACATATTACAAAAATTTATGTAAAAAGAAAAAAATTTATAAAAATTAAAGTAGAATATGATTACATGACGATCTAACAATAATTATAAAAGATAGGAGTATGATAATGAAGTAGTATTCTAAGTTTATAACTGAATACTTTTGAGGTGCATTTATGTTTTTTTTCTCAAAATAATTGTGCATCGAGTATTATTATTAAGTCAAGTAATTGCTTACTCTTAAGAATGATTAATGCCCAGAGATGGCGCTATTGTTTTCCTTTTGTATATTTTGTTTTTGGATAGTTCATTGAATGTGCACGTTAATAAAAATGAGCGAAAATTGAAGTCTTTTGCTTTAATTACTTAAATTTTATTACTATTAACTATTCCTCCCCCAAGCACTATATTTTATATAAATACCTACTATTCTCCCACTTTCATTCTCACCTAATTATTGTTTTTTAATTTCAAAATTATTTTTTATGGAACAATAAAGTGCGTATTAAAGTGGAAGAATATTTGAACCATTATCCTTTAATTTTTCAATGCGAAAATGTGTAACAATTCATTAGATTTATCTTACTTTTACAAATAAAATCCTCATTCTGTTTGTTAGTAGATGAACTGAGAATGGCTGCATGGAATGAAGTAAAATTTTATCAGAATATTTATCTTTGGCTAATATCTCAACCGGTTTTATATATATATATATATATATATATATATATATATATATATATATATATATATATATATATTAATACATATATATATTTTTTTTTTTGTTTTGCTCATCCAACTCAGTTGCATTTTCCAAATTTTGCTTTTCACGTCATAAAAGGTACAAACTGTGCCTTTTGTGGCAGTTAAAAATATTTAAACCAATTAGAATTTTTGGGAAAAAAATCAATTTCAATAGTGAACGAGGAAACTTTTACTTCTACTTTAAGCAATGAAATTTAGAAATTATTAAAAAAGTAAGGAATCGGCAATAAAAAGCCATATACTTCCATTTTTTACTAAGATTGACATTGAATTCATTCTAAATAATTTTGAGAATATAAGAAAGCTTGATATAAAACACAATATTTTAGATTTCTGGGAAGAGAATAAAATTACCTTGTATAAGAGTGTAGGTGATTTTGCAGCTTCAGCTGAACAAGTTAGCATTGAAAGGCATTTGTAGATTTGAAATTTATTCTCCGAGACAAAAGAAATAATCTCAATGTAACACATTAGAAGATATATTTTAATTCTAGGTAATTTTTGTGTGTTAAATAAAAAAAGATATTTTTACATAAATATTATAAGGTCAAATGTTCAATGAACGGCAAGCACCAAGTGGCGAAGGCATACATAAACGACATAATTTTCAACTTAGATGTGAAATGCAATTTTGACAATGGATAACAATGCCGGTGAAAATGTGCTTTAGGTCCCCTACTCTGCCAACTTGGCGAAAGTGTGATGTTTGTCCCGTACTTGGCGGGTTTTCAAAAACGCTGTTGCCATGGCGATAATGGAATACAATTTTTAACGGCTTTAAGCAAATTAGCAACCAATGAAAATGACCGATTTTTCAAACTAAAACTAAATAACGACCAATGAAAATGCTAAAAGAAAAAAACCAATTAATGAGCATGCGCGAAAAAGCGCAAATTATTTCCTCCGGAGGTTGCCATAAAGAGCTCATTAGGTATAAAAACGTCCGGTTCACCACGCTTGGTGCATTTTTCGCCAAGTTGGCAGAGTAGGGGACCTAAAGCGCAGATTAACGACAATGCCAATACTAGTCGTTCTCTGATTAACTTTTGTATCGTACAATCTTGTTAATTATATCGATTCACATAGCGTACCGATTTAAAGAAGAAATATACTTATTTAAATCGGTACGCTATTTCGAAATTCTATTTATAATAGAATTATTTTTTTTTAATTAAAACATAAAATATATTATTGATTTGTAGCTGAAATGGGGATGGGAAAACGCTATTTCTCATGAAATGAAAATCCGAGTTAAGCCGATAATTAAATAGTTGAACAAGAACGAAAAGAATAACCGTTAAAAAAACTCTTATCTTAAAACATTCCACTTCCAACTTCATCTGTATTTTGTAATATATACATAGGATCTCATTTTTGATGAAAAGTATTGTTTTATTATGCTGTTACATAATTTTTTAAAGACTATAGATTATATAAAAAAAAAACAGTAGAACGTCATGCTTTCACATTAAAATCAAAACTTCATTCAGAAGTATTATTTCATCAATTGTTTACAATTTTTTTGTTTCGGTATACCATTTAAAAAATTCGATCTAAAGAATGTTTTTTATCAAAGGAAAATCAGTCCAAAAGGGCGGGATCTACGAAATTTTCGATACATATTTTCCCTTGGTAAAATCTAAACCAAATACGCTTGGGATAATTTGGTTGCCAACAATCAGTTCTTTGAACCAAATGGAAAATAATTTACATAGAATAGATCAAAATGAATATATTCAATAAGTGCATCATGTGTTAATGAAATGGAATTATTTATAATATATATTATTATTTGGCACATATACTTCAAAATAACATTACTGAATACAGATGTAGTCTATTATATTATGAAAAGAAATGATAATACAGAGAAACAGACAAAATTACATACCCAATATTTCATGGTTACTTGTAAAAACCACAAGTTCTTCAAGTGTATGCTTAAAATAACTATAAGAAAGTAAATTAAATCGACAAAGAAACTTCATTTTTATATCCTGTTTTATTTGAGACATTGGGTATAAAAGATGTAATTCTATAGTATGATTTTTCATATTGCACTAATGTGAGTAAAGATACTGAAAAATAATAAGTTAAATGCGAAAGATTATTCAAGAAATACACTCAAAGCTTATTAAGTGAGCATTAAAGATCAAGAAGGATATAAAAAATCTATCGTTTCAAATAAGTTTAGAAGCTTATTTATGCTTGACGGGATTTTCTGTTATGGACAAAAAAAAATTATTATTGCATTTGTTCTGAGAAATTGATGCAAATTCTGCAATTTTAAAGATAAATTAGACTTTTAGAAAAAATTAGGACAATATTCTAAATATGTTTCGTAAAATAAATGATGATTTTAAAAATTATATTTAATTTCGAATATAAAAAAATAATTTCATATATCGATTGATATGGATATTTTTATTAAAAAGACTTAACTTTCCTATAATTTGAGTGTTGTTATTAGTTTAATAATAACAGAGTATATTTATTCATTTATATTCTTAATTAATTATAGAATATTCTGCTTTTGAGAAACGAATTATTATCAAGCATTAATGTTATAACGAAAAGAAATTCAAAAAATTGTATGCCTACATTTATTTATTCCATTTTATTATTAATAAATAAAAATGCATATCTCAATCATTTAAAAAAAATATAGTAAAATAAGACAATCAAAAACAGTTCGTTTCAAATTTTAAATTTGAATTAAATTACTGTATTTTTTTTTTTTTTTGGTATAGAATTCTGTATATGATTATTTCCACCTTTTTTTAGTAAAAGAAAAAAAAAAAAAAAAAGCGTCGCATAATCATCAACGGCAATTTTTTTCGGCGAACAGTCGAAATATATACTGCTGACAATGTGGATGTCATATAAAATAAAAAATACACAATATGATTGAAATATAATAAACTATAGAGAAAAAACATTTATTATGAAAAAAATCTGCTTAAATCAACTTCTGAGCAAAATGAGAGAAGAAAACATTAGTTCGATGAAGAGCGATAATTACGAGAACATTTTAGTAAAACTTACCGATTTTTAGTTTTTAATAATTTTAAGAACGAGATTAGACATATTTTGAAAATAAAATATATTTGTTTCGTCAAAAATTAAATAAAAGAAATATATCATTCTTGGACTGGGCATTGGATACATTTTTCTTTTGCGCCTCGCATGCTTTGTTTTTCACTTCACATTTAATAGGTTTGTCACCATTTTTCTATTTTTCGTCCCTATATCATGTACATTATAATAGTCTTATTAAAGCATATTATTTTTAAATTGATAACTGAAATTTTTCTTGTTTGTCCTTCCTAATCCTAAAATATTTATAAAATTAAAACTTGTTTTCTAATTTGGAGCAACAATCAAAATAAAACAATAAGAAGACATAAAATTAAATGCTAAAAGCAAACCTTTTCTTTTGATTAGGGAACTCACTTATAAAAGTAGCAGTTTTTTCCTTAACATATGATTTTCAAAATTACTCACACGAAACAACAAATCCGTCGTCACGGTATTTAAGCCTTGCGTGATTCACAAAGAAGGATTTTACCATGAGATTGTTTTCTTTAAATAATGTGGCATTGGCAACAGATCACGTTATCCTTTCCAATGCTGCCGCTATTAATATTGCTCCAAGTGTTTGCAAGAGAGCATATATTTTAAAATGATTCTATTCTTTTTCATCAATGAAAATATCGCTGAATTGATGTATTGGCGATAATTTACAAAATAAAGATTTAAAAAAATTATAACTGTTAGCTGCTAGTTAATTTTTAAAATGAAATGATTTTTTTTCCTAAAAATACCAAATTAAAAAAATATTTTTATAAAACATTTAAGTATTTTAACATTATCTAGAATCCAAAATCGTTAAAAACGTCTTTTCAAATGATTGTAATTAGTTATGTTTTATTTTGATTCAATAATACCATTCGACAATTTTATCACTTGCAACAACAGATAGAATAGTTCCTAAAATTTATTATAAAGACCATTGTAATACTTATTGATGTAGCAAAATAAATTTTTATTTACGAATTATTTTAGTTAAATAATTTAAAGTAACTTTAAAATTTCCTATATGTCGGTTTATTTGCGGTATGTTTTACATTATCGAACAGGAGATTCATCAATTTGTATAACATGAAAATAATATTACATTAAAAAAACCAGTTATATTTAAATTTTTAAAAAAGTGTCCTTTTTTAATACTCCTTAAAGTATTACTATACTATATAATGTACCCGAAAAAATTTTGCACACAAGTTTGGAGATTTTGAAATATTTCTTAATTTTTTTTTTTAGGCATTTGGAATGTTTTCAACCAGTTTTGACCATATATCTCAAAGTCCTCTGAATAAATAATCGAAGAGTGTATGAAAATGTTATTTTTTTTTTTAAAATGTCAATACCAAAGCTGTTTAATCTTTTCTTTAAAAATAAAAGTAACAACAGAAATTATTTACAAAAATAATTTTTGTGTAAAACTATTTAAATCACATTTAATATATAACTATTTCTAAAAATTTCCCTAAAAGAAAATTAACTACTGTATGTAACAGATAATTAGATAATATAAAAGACTGTACATCCTATTCTTCGAATAGAAAACTCCATGTGTTTTGAATTATGAATATAGGAAAGGATTGAGGGATATAAATTTTATGTTTTACGTAGTTCAAGATAATAATACCATTTTTTTAATGAGATTGCTTCAAAAGAAAAAAATTAAATACTTTATTCGTAAACAATATAATATGAACTTTTGTTATTTTAA
>JAPDSC010025911.1:46801-63066 GCA_026290005.1 Latrodectus geometricus
TCTATCTATCTATCTATCTATCTATCTATATATATATATATATGATTATTACTGATTTTGATCTCTACAAAACTTTCAGATGATTATAAAGCTTTTACTTCTAATATGGAGATAAAAAATCACCTGGATCATTTTTTTGGCAGCAAAGAGCAATAACTTTATGAACATTGAACCATGCTACAGGCAAAAAGATGGCAAAAGCTGTTTTGGTAAATATGATTCAGACTGAGAGATTACAAAGTACACTAACGCAACAAAAAAAATATATTGAATTTATCATCAAAATTTTAATGATGTGCTTTACTGATGTTTATTAACTTTAGAGTGTGACATAGTATGTATTAAATAGTACTTAAACATCCAATGCTTTCACCCATAACAGATTAACAAAACTTACAATTTGTTTGTGGCAACGACTAAATCTATATATTTATCAAAAAATAAAATCCCTGAATTCATATAAATTTGAGGATTACAGAAACATTAAAAATAAATGATAATTCAATGCAATATTATTGGGTTGTCCGGAAAGTTCATGCCAATTTTTGGTAGGTAGCGAGAGACCTGACTGAACATATCTCATTTATTGAAAACAAAAAACATGTGTAAATATTCTAAAAGTGATAGCTTCAGATGTATTTGGAAAAAAAGTTTGTTTATGATTCGTTAATTTTTGTTAGTTTTATACGCTTTAGAATGTGATTGCAAATAAAGAGCATTATAGGCATTTAATACTTTTCTTTTTCCGAAAGGTCAAAAAGGCCACATAAGAAGCAATAAAATATGCGCTGTTTATGGCGAGGATGCTAAATGAAGGATTTCCCTTAGTGGGAAAAATGTAGACTCTTTGGTTGAGATCAAAACTCACTTGGTCACATTTTTGCCAAGTAATCTGAGAGGTTCTGGAATTACTGAATTTTCAAACTAAACGAAAGATGAAGAAAGGTTGTGGATCAAATGGTACCTATATAATTTAAGAATTGTATATCAATATTTAAATGAGCAGTCTTTTAATTGTCCTAAAATATCGGCACGAATATTCTGGACAACCCAATATAATTAGAAAGGAAATTTAAAATCTATTCATGATAAAAGGTATAAAGTTGAATGTATAACTTGAAAAATTATTTGTCAACAAACAATTTTCAATTTATTCTCAAATTATCTATTAAATTTACCTGAGAAAAAGTATGAAATTTATACCTTTGTAAGTTATCATAAGCAATTTCATATTTAATTTGCTTTTCTTTGAGTAATTTTTGGACAACTTCAACCATTTCCGGCCTCAGGTGGGTCATCACTGGGGCTCCTAGATCTCTTGGCTCGTTCCATAAATCTACCTGATTATGAAATTTAAATTATAGCTTAGATATATTAAAATAATTCATGACAGAAAGTTATTAGAATTTTATTAGAATTCCTTTTAAATATGCATAAAGTAGTTGTTATTATACGCTTATATTATTAAACAATTCTTCAATTAAATTCTTATAAAAATACTAAAGTGTAGATTATTAGGTATAGCTTCTTATATGACTGTATATATAATGTTGGATGGGACATCTAATTGCACAGAAATTATATCAGATTAAGTCAAATTATTACTAGTGATAATCTACAAATGATAATTGATATAACAATTATATTTCAAGCAATACAAAATTGGACCATTTCAAAGTTGACGAATGTGTACAACGGCTGAAAACTATATAAGCAATAAAATTAATTTAGAAAAATTAGCCATCTTAATTACGATACAATTTAAAGAAACACAATTCTCTGTTTGTATATTTTGAAAAGATAATAACATAATTAATGCCAATTCAATAGAGGAAATAACATATTATGAAAACGTTTGTTGCTTTATCAAAGTAATATTGATTTCAAATTTAGGAAATAGATATATTGCTGTCTTAAATGTCTAAAAAGATTTTTCTTAAAAGTTGGTGGAAGAAGAAATTTATGAAAATTTAAAAATTTTATATTGGATTAAAACACCGTTATAAACCTTCAATTATTAGTATTTTTACAAGAAATTCGATGAGTATAGTAATAAAATAAACTAAATTGAAAAACGATAATGTTTAATTTAATAAATTAAAATAATTTTAACAATTATAATTTTATTTTCGAAATAGTATTTTAGTACTTCAAGGCATTTAAAAATTCATAAAATATATAATGAAGAGAAATTATTTAATATATTTTTTCTCTATATGATTAATTAAATTGATTAATTAACATGATTAATTCTCTATATGATTAATTAAATATAATTTCAAACAGTACTTCTAAATTTTAATTAAGAATAACTTCTAATGTTTAAATGACTATTATTTCGAAATTGGATAAATTATCAACTAAACATTTTTGTGTATTTAAAACAGTTATGTGGCCAAAAAAATAGACCTATATTTAGATAATTTAATTAGTTGAGATATTATTTAATACAAAATGAGTTATAATTTAAATTAAACTTATTGAAATAATTTTTTTTTAAATATTAATATTGATTCACTACTGGATTCATTTAAATAAAATCTTGTTTCTTTTAAAATATTTATAACTCAGCCTTGCAAAATTTCTGCCAATATTTCTTTCTTTTCTAATGAAAGGTACAATTCTTACCTCTAATCATAATTTCAATGACAATCCAACCTAAAATTCTGAGAAAATGAAATGTTTAATCAAGCGTAAAGCTAACTTATTGTTAAGCATTGAACAATTTTCACCGCATCAAAAGCTTGAGTAAAAATGTTCTTTTTCGTTATAATCTACTTAGAATAACAACGGCAACTTCGATTAGAATATTATTTGCATCACAATGCATTTTTCATATTTACTAAAATCCAGAATAACTTTAAAAGAATTTTTTCAGAATAAAATACCCATTTATTATAATATTTATCTCTAACCAAAAATATTCTTTAATAAAGTCATGAAATTATTAAGATTTGAATAAATTTTTAAGATTGAATAATTTATTCATAAAAATATATGCTAAATTCTAAGAATAAATATTTTATTTGAAATTATGTGTTATATTTTAAATTATATGAAAGTCGTAAATATTTTAAAGCAAAATAATTAATCTACCTAAATATTATTTTTTCCAATTCTATTTTGAATTCTAATTGAGGTTTAAAAAATGTATTGTTCTTCCTGGTTCAATCTATAATAATCCAGGAAATCCTACCTTCTTAAAATTTGAACTTTATATATTTTATTTTAAACTTTTGAGCCTTCTATTTGATTCTGTCCAAAGCATTAGTTGTAGTAGTGGATATTTGTGATTTTAAATTAACAACCATCAGCAATTTATGCAGTACCAATATTCAGTTAATAATCCTTTTCAGTATATAGCAATATAAATTCAATACAAAATTAAGACATTTCCTATATTTAATGTATTCTATGAAAAGAACTATACCCTCCCTACTAAAAGTAAACCAACTCAATTTTTACTATGGAAATAACAAATATTTATAAACTTTTAACTATGATCAAGTATTAATTTTACATGTGATTCTCAAAAAATAATTTAGCTATCAAATAATAATAATAATAATACATAAATGCTTGGAAGCGATGACTTCTCTTAGTGTATCCTTAGATTCTCAGTGTTTGTTAACAAATATCATAAAATTTTTGCAAAAGTTTATGTCATTTAAGAAGTTTATTTTATATTAAAAATTTTTTTTATTAATTTTTCAAGTAATCAGTCTTCTACAAGAAATATCTCAAAAACCAATGTTTAAATGCCACATATTTAAGTTTTCAGAAGTAGCTCTAAGTTCAGAATTAAGTAGCTCTATTCACTAAATTATATGATGTAATTTCTCTATCATTTATCATGTCGTTATTGTTTATCCCCCTGGAGCAGGAAAGCCCACATCAGGATCGGAAGAACTGATATAGGGTAGTATGCAGCTTCTTTTTTGGAGAAGAACCACAAGGACAGAAGACTGACTTGACCTCTGAACACACATGCCATAGGTACCCGTTTATAGGGTAGGCAATCATGCATACTCCATTTAACAAGGAAAGGACAAAGACAGGATACAGAGAGAGAGAAAGTACACCCATGCCCGAACCGGGATTCGAACCCAGAACTTCCTGTCCACAGTCAGGCATGCTAACCACTAGACAGAGTTGGCGATACCATCTATCCTAATTTTAATGATTCCAGAACAACTTATTTCATTCATTTATTAGCATGAATTATTTTCACTTAAAATTAAATTATATAATTTTATGATGATTTTTACAAATCCTGTAATCTGACTCTTTTATGTATCTATTTTATTAATGTTACCATAATTTAAATAAATTTTAGATATATAGATTAAGACTATAATAATATTACTCAGTTTTTCTCTACAAAGCAAACATTTTCAATTAAACACGAAGTCTTACAAGCATATTTTTTTAATTAATTTTACTTATTGTTTGTGATAAAATTAGCAATAGTTAATTTTCTGTAATGTAAGTAACCATTTCCTAATCTTGTATCATTAAATTTAATCTTATTTATTATTACAAAACTAATATATATATTTTTACTTAATATAGTTGAAAGTTTTTCATAATCTAATTTTAAAATATATTTGAATACATCTATTATTTATAGGAAATTATTAATAATTAACATAATTGAAAAGTTAGATTCAAAAAAGTTACAGCAAATCCAACAGATTAATAGAAAAAAATTTATTTAATATATCAACTATTTAAATTTATACCCTTTTGAAAGTAAAAATCTTATTAAATAAAAATTATACTTTTAAAAATAAAAATACTTTTTACAATTAAAGATAATAAAAAATAATCTTCTTAAATGTTTTCAGCAATATAGAAAATGATTTACGTTATCTTATTCTCGCTTTTAACATTTATATCTTCATAATGATTTGAACTTGCAAAGAATCGAAACTTATAAATGATGTCATAAAAGTAAGCTTTAAAACGTAGTAATCAGATAAAAACATTTAAAGCAACCTTCTTTTTTCTGTTTGTTGATAGGATTTACATTTGTATATTCTACTCTCAGCAGATAAATCGTCCGGAAAGATAACAACTGAGATTTTATCGCCAAACATTTTTCCTATTGAAGATTGGTGTTATTTGTTAATTCAGCAACAATCGCTGACATAATATGGGTGTTCCTTTTGTTTAATATTGAAGATCAAGTGGGATCCTTGATCTCTTACCCTACATTATAATTGTCTTTCTATCAAAGGGTTTATCAGCTACTTGGAAAAATTTATCATGACCTTTATTAAATTTTATGTATGTTTAACTTAGGTTTCCTTCTCATCATAAAATTAATGAATAGCTTTGTTCAATTTCGTTAACTGATAAGATACAAATTTACTAGTGGAGACGTTACAAAGAGTTAAAAACGTTTTTACAATAAATTTTAGTGTTTGTTAACGATTATCAAAATGTTATAAGAAATTAATTTTAATTGTTTTCCAGATAGTTTTCAAGAATTTCATTTGTTTATATAAATTAATTTGCTGAAATTTCTTACTCATTGATTTTATTTTTCATTCAAACACAACATTAATTTGTAGACTTATCGAAAGTAAGTCTTGCTAAAGATATACCGTTATCTGAAATTTACATAATTTAATAATAAAGTATTTACTTGATATTAAATAAATCTAATATTCTCTTTTAAACTAGAAATTCAGTGTTAGAAATCAATCTAAATTTTAATATTGTTTATGAAATCATAAGACATACATCTATATGTATGTAACCTTTATTTCTAAATTTACAATTCGGTTTGAAAAATGAAAAACGATTAAAGACAGAATGGAATATATGAGGAAGCATTATTGATAAATAATAATGTTCTTTAGTTTAATGTTAAAAATTAAACTAATTAGTATTAAATAATAGGGAAATATTTAAAGTCAAATTAATAATGCATATTAAGCAAGACATGTTAAATATTTTTCTTTACATTTTCTCCATATTTTTTTAAATATAAACAGTCACATACTTACATTATAATCATTACGGAGACTTCGAAGTAATTCTATGTGTGATTCAGATCGAGGAAAAATGGTTAAAACTTTGTGCCTGAAAAAACAACATTACAAAGTTATGGAATTTTATATTTGTTTAGTTATAAGTTTCATTATACTTAAAAAGACAAACTAAATTTACTACTTTTTCCTTTAATTTAGGAACAATAGCTACTTATTTTAAAGATAAAAGATAGGTGTTCATTAACATTTTATTTTTGCAGCTATTATTTAATTATACATAATTAAATTGTTTCTATTAAACTGATAAAATATCGGAAATTGTTTCTCTTTTTCAAATACACTTAAAACATTAATTCCTATAAATTATTAAATATTATAAAATAAAAAAATGCTTGAAAAACAATATAACAATCAAATTAAATATCAAAGAATAACCTGATTAGATTTCATGCAAATTAGATTCTGTAATTTGAAAAAGTAATAAACTAATTTTAATAGATTCACTGTAAATTATATTTGTGTATTATAATTTATGAAAACCTGATGTTTTCCAAATTTAACCATTGACACGAATATAGCCCGTAACTTAATATTTCTATACATTTTTATTTACAGTTTTTCAATAATCTTAGCTGTTTTTATATGTTTTGAATTAATTTACAGTAACTTAATTGAAATTCTGTTCTTAAGTTTCTGTTCTTAAGAAATTTGCTATTCTTTTTTTCGAAACTCGATGATGATTTTACAAATAAATTTAGCATTTTTTATAAAATAATAATGTTTTGTAGGTCCATTATCTAAATATATTAAATATTTATTCTTTAATATCTTTATTACATTAAAAAAATATTAACATATTATAAAATACGCATTCATAAGCAATTATATAACCAAATGCTTATGTTAGAATAAACAAAACTATAAGAATATGATCAGAAATTAATAAGCATCAAACATATTTTAATGTTATATAGCATGACCTGTACCTAAATATAAGATCTTCTAAAGCTAGAAATAAACACTAAATAATAAAAGTAATAAAATGTTACTTTTATTATTTAGTAATGTTTACATATTTTGCAGAATAATAATAATATGAATCTCATAAATCAAATTTGCAGCATTTTTAATTATTAAAAAATAAAAAAGAATATATATAAATATAATTAAATAAATTACATAATTTTATTTGTAGTATTTATTTTTACAAAAAATAAGTATTAATTTTCTTTAGTTTAAAGTGCATTAATAACATTTAAAAAAATTTACTAATATGGAAATGAAATGTATATATATATATATATATAAATGTATATATATATATATATATATATATATATATATATATATTTCATCTCTTGATAATTTGGGTACTCTAATTTTGGATAATTTTTCTCCTTAGGTTAAAAACTATCATTACAACTAAAATTATTAAGGTAAAGGTAATCAATTATGATTCTATTTAAAATAAATAATTTTTCTTTTGTGGTTATTCTCATTTAAAATTTAAATAATGAAAATAGTTAACATCCGGAATTATGAATTTTCCGTAGATAAACCAGTCATAATTTAGATTTTGAAAATCTTTTAAAAAATCTTAATCTCATTTTTATTTGTTTAGTTGAAAGCAGATATTCCCAACAAACAAATAAAAGCAAGAAAATTATTATTATATTTAATTTCTTCAATTAAATAAAAGTTGATTTATTTCTTTATTTTTTAATCTAATGGACGCAAAAATTATTAAATGAAGACTTCTTACCCCGTGTAATCAACATATGCCTCTGATATTACAAAGGCACAAATTGCAAGAAGGAAAATGCCGAGCTTCATTTTCTTACCATACAACCAAGAGACGACACAAATTTCTTATTTTCGAAATTATTTATACCCAATGGGGAACAGGTGCGACATGATACTGTGGGAAATTACTGATTTGATAACATAAGAAGTGACACCATATTTATCAAATTTTTGATAACATTTAATTGAAATCCTTTAAACACTACATATTAAAATATCTTTGACGTAAGACAATGACAATATTTAATATTACCATATCTTTATTTGTGTTTTTCATTCTGGGATTTTCCGAGTGACACGTGGAGATTTTCTAGTAACTTGATACATTAAAACAATTGAACATATCGATATTTTTATAAATAAACTACAGTCATTGAATAAATCCCATGGAAACGGATTTAAGATTTTTTCCCTCCATTATTCATTCTTTTTTATTTGAGATAACACATCTATTAATCAGTCCAATATTTAAACGAAAATTTCAAATTAAAATAGGTTTTTTAATAATTGAAGGTAAAATCTTAACAAAAGTTAAATAACAACTTAATTTTTTCAATAACTCAAAGTTTGAAATTCCTATTTTTTAATTAATATTTTCTTGTAACGAGAGCTATTCCTTAAATGTTACACAAATTAATCGTTTAAATATAACAAAAATAAATCTTTAAATAAACACTACAATTTTTAACTTACACTTTTAAAATGGACGATATATGAGAAGAATTAAATTTACTTAAGAAATCTTACTATGTATTCAAAAATAGCTTATACGTCATTTGTAATGTTTCATGTAATTAATGTAATTCGCGTCTCCTCTCAGATTCATATGCTCTATAAATTCTGAATCACTTAAAATGTATGCAATGGTAATATTATTTTTTCTTTTAAATATACTCTTATGAATAAATATTTGCATCGAAATTTAAATTATGATAATTAAAGACATAGTAAAATGTTAAAAAATATTTATATTTAGTATCATATCATCTCTAGTCAACTTAATGAATGTTTGTATGTAAAAGTTTAAAATACTTTTGACGTTGAAAATAAATTTTTTCCCTTTAACTATTCTACTTAGAACTTTCTTTTACCATTTGGAAATTTTTTCTTAGATTTTTATAATTGCTTTTTATTTCGAATGTTAAGAATTTATTTTTTAAGATTTCTAAAATGTAATTTACTACTACTGTACTTAGTGCCCGTATGAAAGCCAAAGTCTACAGCGCTCATACCTGTTTTCATGACCGAGGGCTCTAGAATACGAAGCATATATCTCAGTTAGGCGGTCAGAATAGCGTGTAACCCAGAGTGTGTTTAGTTACAAACCATGCTTGGTACTCGGTTTTATTAACCCACTGAAGGTAGGAAAAGCTGAGTTGACCTTGTCCAGCCGCATGATCGAGTGAGTATGAGGTGCGAAGTGCGAATTATGAGCACTAAGCCACTGACCATCTGAAAAAAGTAATTTATAAACTTAAAAAGATAAAGGAATATAATTCTTTCTTTTAATAAATTTCAAATTTGAAAGCATTTATTATTAAGAAGAACCAAGATATGAAAAAGACATTTCCTTATGTTAATAATTGTGATGTTTTGGAAAATAATTTTTAATATACATAAGAAGTAATAATATCCTTTACATTTATTATATTATTTGTTTAAATAATCATAACCTAATTTTAAAATTTAAGATAATAAAACATTGCTTTTAATAAATTGAGCTCATTAGATCAGTTGACTTACAGAATCTTTTAATTTAGTATAGAAACTTATTAAAAAATTCTCCTTTGAATTAAAGATCTTAAGAATAAATTAAAATGGTCGAGGGGATAATTTAATCAAAATTTATCTCAATCATAAATCAGTTATTTGAGTGAAAATAGCTTTTTTTTTTCAAAATCACAATAAAAATCCACTACTATTTACGAGAAACAGAAAGAATGTTTTAAAATCCTTTAGTTTTGAACAGAAAAGAGTGAGCTACATTTCAAAAATGAAAGCAATAAAAATTTATTTGTATAAGATTGTATTATTATAAATCTCTCATAATATTAAATAAATTAATTTTTCTGCAACAAAACATTCTGGTTGAAGTGTCATGATATTTTCTGATAAATTTCCTTTAAAATTATTTTTTAAAATACACTGAAATGGAAGAAAAAAGTACAATGAATTTCCTGCAAATACAATATTTGAAAATGTGAAGACTGTATAAAATATTATAAAGAATACATTTAAAAACTTGATTATTATTTGTGATTAAGACAAAAAATATTCTTCATAATTTTACATGTCTCTCAATTTAGGAAAATATTTGAAAACGATTGCATTAAAACGAAACTGGAAATTATTTTATTTATACATTTCAATGTATGTATAGATTAAAATATATACAATTATTTTAGTCTACTAATATAAATATATATTGTTTTAAGAAGTTTTTTTTGAGGTTATATTGTATACAAAGGAGAAAAACTAAAAGAGTCCCCATGTTATACTAAATAAATAGAATAGAGGCCCTTTTTTTTTGTGGTCACAACATAATTCTATTATTAATCTAGATAAAAAGCATAAACTATCTTATTTTTAGATTAGTGAATTTTAACTATAGCCGTATAAGAAAGAATGTGTTATAGTTTAATTATATATAATCAAAAACTTAAAATTTTCAAATTAATAATTTTCTTTTTTAAGTAAATTATACTGATAAGAAAATGTTCAAAATTGCTTATCATAATTTATAAATTAAAATTAAAAATATTCATTGCTTAAATTTAAATGTATCTTATCTGAAAAGAAAATATAATGATGAAATTATTTCATTTCTGTATATTAAAATTCAAATTATTATAATAATTTATGAAAAGATTTTAAGAATATATTTATTAACATTCCAAAAATTAGTTTCTCAAATTTATAAATTTATGGAAATTAACTACATTATATATTTATCGTATAAAATACTCATCTTATATATAAATTTAAAAATAAAAAGGATATTTTTAAATGATATGTATTAAAACCTATACATTTAAGAATGTAAATATTTTTCATGAAAATGTTACATAAAACACTTTTTATTACTATCTACTGTGATGAATTTTATCTTCTAAGCCATTATCATAAATCGATGTATCGAATCCTACCAAGTAGGAAAAGTGCTTAAATTTACTCATTTGGAAACTCTGGTCAAGGAACTCAAATGACCAGACAGATGGACCTCACGTTCGTTCCTCACGCTCCATTTAATTCGAAATGTTATGTGTACAATTTTACTCGGCATTGAAGACTTATTTACTGAAAATGGCTTCCAAGATTCGTTTATTTAGTAAAAGTGATTACGTCCTTTACTTTTGGTCAAGGGTGTTTAATTCTAAGAATGAAATAAAACAAACTGAATATTTCAAAATCAATAAATTTACAGATTTCTCACATTTTGGTGGATTTATTTGTTGAATTCATAACATTAGTGTCTTTGCTGCTAGTCGCTCCAGAAGATAATGTATCTTAGGGTAAGTTTTAGTTTATATATAATTCAAAAATCAGTAATGTAAATACATGATATATCAATCTGCATTCATGATGAATTCTCATTTAATATATCGATGCAAATGTAGTCTATCATTATTTTAAAATTTTGATTAAATAATCAATTAATAATAAATAGTCATTAAATTTCATTAATTATAAAGATAGAATCATAGTAAAGATAGATTACTGAAAAATGTGTGTAATGGTCCTTACATTATTGTTTAACATATGTAACACTGAGTGATCAGTTAATACAATTACAAAATAGTATTTACTGTTATTTTATACTCTAGATAATTGATCTCTTGAATGTATTTTGCAAAACAGCTGCATTATTTTAAAAATGTTTCACGAGTAAATTACATATACAGGCATAAAATTAACGTAAAATTTAATTAAAAACAATTTACCTAGTAGTAACGTTAAGCTCTAAAATCATGCAAAAGAAGGTCCATGATTAAATTCAAAATATTCTTGAATATTTGATTACTGGAATATCTGATTTTTGTACTCCTTGCATTTTTTTCCATCATTGCTGGAGCATAGACATTAACAAATTTCTCTTTTTTTCTTAAAATGCATGGTTATGACATATAAAAAAAGCCTAACAGTAGTGAATTACGAAAAAAATAACTTAAAATATCTGCTTTCTATGAACGCATCTACTTCAAAGTAAAAATTATCTCCAGAAAGAAGATATTTCGAAGCTGAGAGTTATTTGAAAATAATCATTACTCCGAATCAAACAATTATTAGATTAAGTAATAATCTTTAATAGTAATCCTTCTATTTTTAGAGTGAAAATTTTTAGATCCTATGAATGTTAAATATTAAAAAATGAACTTTCACTTCTCGTTGCAATTAAATTTTTAAAGTAAAATAAATATTTTCTTTTTTTTTGTGAATGAATTTTGAAATTTAAAAAAAAAAATTCAAAATTTATTCGCATTGCTTTTTTTCAACCTAAGAAAATTGAGGTATAGATCATTTCAACAGTAACAGTAATTTTGCATTAAAAAGAGCAAAATATAGAGAATAACAATTTGAATATTTTTGTGTGTGCGATTATTTTATATCATAAGACAATTAGAAATCATTAACATAAATTAGTTAACAAATAGTCAAAAATTAATTATAAAATTCATTTATTACACACACACATATATATATATATATATATATATATATATATATATATATATATATATATATATATATATATATATCATACTCTTTCATAAATTCTCTATATTAAAAGAGATATTACATAATAATTTTTTCAATTTATAAATTTCCTATAAATTAATGCTTCGAAATTTCAAGCGTCATCTGTTCCTTTCAAAATAAAACTTTAAATTACATGAAATTTTATGATCCAAAGCCTAGAAAATGTGTACCTGTATTACTATAATTTCAACGTCAATATCAATTTTTATTGTATGAAATCCCTTCAATTATCTGTATTTTACTTAAATTTATCATTTTTATTAAAAAAAAATTTAAAAAAGGAATAATGAAATTAAATAGAAATAATAAACTGCTGCAATGAATTTAGAAAATTATTCATCATTTATGCAATATAATTTGGTTACTAGTTTTATTAAAATTGTAATATTCCTTATCCGGAAAATTGGCGTTTCTTTTGTAAATCAAGGTAGCAAACTATTATGTAACATATTTGTGTTGTTCTGGTATATTACCTAATTACTTGAAAAAGTTTAAATCATCGTTCATAAAGACTTAATACAAATCAATTCATTTCACTTAAATTTTGTTTTAAAACTGTTCATTTAGGCATTTCTTTTGCAAATTTCAGGCAATAGTCATCGTTATTACGCTCACGTTAGTGCTGAAAGTTAGGTCAAATGTCATCTTAGATGGTGTCACAGAGGACGAAATTGCTGGATATGTGTTTTCTCCAATCATTGGCATTTCCAAAGTACATTTACTTAGAAAAGTTCGTCAGAAAGTGAACCTGTACGTACCAGTTATGCCTTACGTATATATCAAGCCAAAACCTAGTCCTATTAGTGAAAGTTACTTTGAAATCGATGACGATGAAGGTGAGGGAAATATCTTTGCTATTTTGATTGAACGCTAAATAATATTTCGATATAGTAAAATTAATTTGCTTTACCATTATACCAAAAACGTGTTTTAAGTTACTCTACAATAAATTATATGTATATCATATTAAGTAAACTTAAATCAATTTAAAAACGAGAAAAATATTTTTATGAAATTTACATTCCATTTAATAACAATTAATTGTATTTGATATTAGTTAAGAAATTTAACCTTTGGTATTAAAATGTGAGTATTTGTATTAATGCATATATTTTCGCATAGCTATTTCACATTTCAATATTTTTGTACCGCTTAGCTCCTTTCTTAACTTAATGCTAAAAAGGACGAAAATATATGTTGATAATAAATTTAAAATATTCAGCCTTTTGATTAAATTTCCTTTAAAATATTTCAATTTATAGAAAAAACCCTATTATTATTAAGATTAATTTACAAACTTAAATTTGCTTTAATATTTTTCACACAAAAAATTATAAACATTTGACTGAGTAATATTTTTACAAATTATTAATTCGAATGTTAGTTGTTACCTTGTAAACTCTACTTATGCTCCTGTGGCTCAGTAACTTTATGGCGCTTCCCTTTAAAACCAGCAAAGGGATGTGTGAAGTATCATTGCATAAATATTGGGAGGTTGACCACATTCTCCCTCACTGGTTTGCTCGAGCTCAGTAGGTGGGAGACGCGTCCACGTTAATTTGAAACATCCTGGTATGGCGGAGGTATAGAAATGAGGGTACCAGCTCAGGTGTGCCTTCATCATTGTCTTTGATTTAAAATTGCTAGGCTATTGATGAAGGGCGAGTATTCCAAACATTTTTACTTTAAGTACAGCTCGGGGATCAGCTCCAACGTTATCGTGTGCAAATTCTATAATTACAATAATATAATTTCAGTCATAATTTGAAACATCAAAAGAGAAATTATCTCTAATAATTTTAAAATAATTAATCCTTTAAAAATAAATGAATTAAAAATCAATTTATTTATTTAAAAATGCATTTTATTATATTCTTTAACATGAAACTCGTAAAAATTTCTCATTAATATATTTTTAAATTTAAATTTAGCCTTAGTAGCATATTTTTATTCATATTTATAGTATAAATGTTCTCTGGTGACCAAATATAAAAATTTAGTTCCCATACTAAGCAAGAAATACTCACAAATAAATATTCCTTTGTGTAAATAAAGCCATAATATGACAAAACCACAATAACAGCAATGCATGTTTAAACTAACAAGTGTATGATATTTAATAAAGTACTCTAATAGACTATCCCCCAAAGTACAATAGCTTTTTGATAGGTAGTCTATTTTTGCCAGCTCTGTACTTCTAATCAAGAGAAACAAAAATGTTCTGTTACCAACTTCTTAATTGAACAGTATCTGATCGTAAAAATTAAGTCTGTATGTATATGATTGTTGTTTAGTTAAAAAAAATGATTCTTTAGTTAGAATATGATTGTTGTTTAGTTAGAAAAGTTTAACAATTTGATAACAACTCAAGTCAAAATCATCTACAAGATTTGACAGAAGTGATGTTCTAAGGTATTCATTCTGGGGCAAATAACGCACCAACCAGTAACAAAATCCTGTGATGGTTGTACACCAGTGAAATAAAGTCTTAGATTCATATGTACGATTTTAAGCTGCAATAGATAATAACAGACGTTAATGAGAATTCCGATGGAGTTAATATTTTCAAGGACTGGCCAGTAAAGGAGAAGATTTTGTCTAAAATTCAAAATTATTTGTCTAAAATTAATATCGTTTTATCTTTGAAAGCGCTTATTCGTGTTGTGCGGGCTTATTTCGTATGTGACTCTAATGGATTTCAAAAAAGACTTTTACAAGAAGAACGACTCTTATTTTATTTTACGGTTAATCACACCCAGGAATCAATGCTGTCATTATTAAATGCTGGAGATTTTATTTGTATACACAGAAATTCTAGGAAAACAATGTTTCTTATCTACCTTAATACCAAGTGTATAAATATCGATGTATTATTTATTTTCAAATTCAATATAAGTACTTTATATTTACGTGTCACACTTTGTATCAAGCAAACCCAAAAACTTTTTTCCCAATTCACTGTTCAGTACATGATTTTAACGTGAATAATAGAAATTATCAAACTTATATATTTTATTAATAAGAAAGATTAAGGTAAAATAATTGCTTAAAAATAATCATGCATTTTTAAAATAAATTGATTCAAAAATAAAGAAAACATAAATGAGAATTGCTATGTATACTCAAATAAATAACTTTTTTATTGCAGAAGAGAGATAATAAGACTATGCTGCCATCTATTGACAAGAACCAGAAAGCCAAGAGTTTCAAGAAAGAATATATATATTTTGTTTATATTTTATTTGTTTTTTAATGATTATAAATGTTAGAAATCTCAATAAAGTGATTGAATAAATGAAATTGTTGAACTATATTTTCAAAGTTATTAATGATTAGGTTCAACATTAATAAATAGCAATATTTCTTTCAGAATCCATTTATAAATCAAAATACAATTTTGCTATATTAAATGGATTTTTGTTGTGTTTCAAACTACATGTAATTTATAAAGATCTATTTTTCAACTCTATTTTTAAATGTTATGATCCAATATGACTAAGTTAATTAGATGATATCTATGATTATTTTATGCTGGATTTAATTATGCAAATCTTTCAATATTAATAGCAAAATGAAATTAAATTTGTACCATCAGAATTCTAAAAATATTAATATTGTATAGTAACAATTAATATATAGCAACATTGATAGGTAAAATTTTATATATATATACATATTTCGTTTATTGAATGGAGTTGTGTTGTG
>JAPDSC010025911.1:63466-78335 GCA_026290005.1 Latrodectus geometricus
TTCAAGCATTTTTTTATTTTATAATATTTAATAATTTATAGGAATTATAAGGTTTTAAGTGTATTTGAAAAAGAGAAACAATCTGTGATATTTTATCAGTTTAATATAAATAATTTAATTATGTATAATTCAATAATAGCTGCAAAAATGAAATGTTAATGAACACCAAGCTTTTATTTTAAAATAAGTAGCTATCGTTCTTAAATTAAAGGAAAAAGTAGTAAATTTAATTTTTTTAAGTATAATGAAACTTGTAACTAAACAAATATAAAATTCTATAACTTTGTAATGTTGTTTTTTCAGGCACAAAGTATTAACCGTTTTTCCTCGATCTGAATCACACATAGAATTACTTCGAAGTCTCCGTAATGATTATGATGTAAGTATGTGATGTTTGTTGAGTATGAAGTATGTGTGTTTATAATTTTTTTTAAAAAAAATATGGAGAAAATGTAAAGAAAAATGCTTAACATCTCTGGCTTAATATACGTAAATAGTTTGATTTTAAATATTTCCCAATCATTTAATACTAATTACTTTAAGTTTTGACATTAAACTGCAGAACATCATTATTTATAAATAATGCTTCCCCATATATTTCATTCTGTCTTTAATCATTTTTCATTTTTCAAAACGAAATGTAAATTTAGATATAAAGGTTACACACATAGATATAGATGTATGTATTATGATTTCATAAACAATATTAAATAAATTTAGATTGATTTCTAACACTGAATTTCTAGTTTAAAAGAGAATATTAGATTTATTTAACGTCAAGTAACTACTCTATTATTAAATTAATGTAAACTTCAGAAACCGATTTATATATTTAGCAAGACTTACTTTCGATAAGTGTACAAATTAATGTTGTGTTTGAATGAAAAATAAAATTAATGAGTAAGAAATTTCAGCAAATTAATTTATATAAACAAATGTAATTCTAGAAAACTATCTGGAAAACAATTAAAATTAATTTCTTATAACATTTTGATAATCGTCAACAAACACTAAAGTTTATTGAAAAAACGTTTTTAACTCTTTTTAACGTCTCCACTAGTAAATTTGTATCTTATCAGTTAACGAAATTGAATAAAGCTATTCATTACTTTTATGATGAGAAGGAAACCTAAGTTAAACATACAGAAAATTTAATAAAGGTCATGATAAATTTTTCCGAGTAGCTGATAAACCCTTTGATAGAAAGACAATTAAAATGAAGGGTAAGAGATCAAGGATCCCACTTGATCTTAAATATTAAACAAAAGGAACACCCATATTATGTCAGCGATTGTTGCTGAATCAACAAATAACACCAATCTTCAATTGGAATAATGTTTGGCGATAAAATCTCAGTTGTGTTATCTTTCCGGACGATTTATCTGCTGAGAGTAGAATATACAAATGTAAATCCTATCAACAAAGAGAAAAAAGAAGGCTGCTTTAAATGTTTTTATCTGATTACTACGTTTTAAAGCTTACTTTTATGACATCATTTATAAGTTTCGATTCTTTGCAAGTTCAAATCATCATGAAGATATAAATGTTAAAAGCGAGAATAAGATAAAGTAAATCATTTTCTATATTGCTAAAAACATTTAAGAAGATTATTTTTCATTATCTTTAATTGTAAAAAGTATTTTTATTTTTAAAAGAATAATTTTTATTTAATAAGATTCTTACATTCAAAAGTGTACAAAATTTAAATAGTTGATTTATTAAATAATTTTTTTTTATTAATCTGTTGGATTTGCTGTAACTTTTTTGAATCAAACTTTTCAATTATGTGAATTATTAATAATTTTCTATAAATAATAGATATATTGAAATATTTTTTAAAATTAGATTATGAAAAACTTTCAACCATATTAAGTATAAAAATATTAGTTTTGTAATAATAAATGAGATTAAATTTAATGATACAAGATTAGGAAATGCTTACTTACATTACAGAAAATTAACTATTGCTAATTTTATCACAAACAATAAGTAAAACTAATTAAAAAATATGCTTGTAAGACTTCGTGTTTAATTGAAAATGTTTGCTTTGTAGACAAAAGCTGAGTAATATTATTATAGTCTTAATCTATATATCTAAAATTTATTTAAATAATGATAACATTAATAAAATAGATACATAAAAGAGTCAGATTACAGGATTTGTAAAAATCATCATAAAATTATATAATTTAATTTTAAGTGAAAATAATTCATGCTAATAAATGAATGAAATAAGTTGTTCTGGAATCATAAAAATTAGGATAGATGGTGCCGCCAACTCTGTCTAGTGGTTAGCATGCCTGACTGTGGACAGGAAGTTCTTGGTTCGAATCCAGTTCGGGCAAGAGAGTACTTTCTCTCTCGCTCTATCCTGTCTTTGTCCTTTTCTTGTATGATTGGAGTATGAATGGTTGCATACCCTATAAATGGGTACCTATGGCATGTATGTGCAGAAGTCAAGTCAGTCTTCAGCCCTTGTGGTTCCTCTCCAAAAAAGAAGCTGCATGTTACCCCATGCCAGATCTTCTGGACCTGGTGTGGGCTTTCCAGCACCAGGGGGATAATCAACAACAATATAATAAATGATAGAGAAATTACATGATATAATTTAATGAATAGAGCTACTTAAGTCTAAAATCTGAAAACTTAAATATGTAGCATTTAAACATTGGTTTTTGAGATATTTCTTGATGAAGACTGATTACTTGAAAGATTAATTAAAATAAAACTTTTATATAAGACAAACTTCTTAAATGACATAAACCTTTGTAAAAATTTTATGATATTTTTTAACAAACACTGAAAACCTATGGATACACTAAGAGAAATCATGGCTTCCAAGAATTTATGTATTATTATTTGATAGCTAAATTATTTTTTGAGAATCACATATAAAATTAATTCTTGATCATAGTTAAAAGTTTATAAATATTTGTCATTTCCATAGTAAAAATTGAGTTAGTTAATTTTTTGTAGGGAAAGTATAGTTCTTTTTATAGTATACATTAAATATAAGAAATGTCTGAATTTTTTTTATTGAATTTATATTGCTATATACTGAAAAGGATTAATAACTGAATATTGGTACTTCAAAAGTTACTGATGGTTGTTAATTTACTGTCACAAATATCCACCTCTACTACAATTAATACTTGAAACAAAATCAAATCGAAGGCTCAAGAATTTAGAATAAAATATATAAAGTTCAAATTTTAAGAAGGTAGGAATTTCTGGATCATTATAGATTGAACCAGAAAGAACAATGCCTTTTTTGTATTTCAATTAGAATTTAAAATGGAATTGCAAAAAACAATATTTAGATAGATTAATAATTTTGCTTTAAAATATTTATGCCTTTCGTATAAATTAAAATGTGACACATAATTTCAAATAAAATATTTATTCTTAGAATTTAGCACACATTTTTAAGAATAAATTATTCAATCTTAAGAATTTATTCGAATCTCAATATTTTCATGACTTCATTAAGAGAAGAATATTTTTGGTTAGAGATAAATATTATAATAAATGGGTATTTTATTCTGAAAAAATTCTTTTAAAGTCATTCTGGATTTTAGTAAATATGAAAAATTCATTGTCATGCAAATAATTTTCTAATCGAAGTTGCCGTTGTTATTCTAAGTAGATTATAACGAAAAAGAACATTTTTACTCAAGCTTTTGATGCGGTGAAAATTGTTCATTGCTTAACAATAAGTTAGCTTTACGCTTGGCTAAACATTTCATTTTCTCAGAATTTTAGGTTGGATTGTCATTGAAATTATGATTAGAGGTAAGAGTTCTACATTTCAGTAGAAAAAAAAGAAATTTTGCAAGGTTGCATTGTAAATATTTTAAAAGAAAATAGATTTTATTTAAATGAATTCAGTAGAGAACCAATATTAATATTTAAAAAAAAACTATTAGTTCAATAAGTTTAATTTAAATCATATCTCAATTTGTATTAAATCATATCTCAACTAATTAAATTATCTAAATATAGAACTATTTCTTTGGCCACATAACTATTTTAAATGCACAAAAATGTTTAGTTGATAATTTATCAAGTTTCTTAATTATAGTCATTTTAACATTAGAAGTTATACTTATGTTAAATTTAGAAGTACTGTTTGAAATTATATTTATTTAATCATATAGAGAATTAATTATATTCAATTTTATTAATCATATGAACTGATCAATTCATAAATAATGAATTAATCAATTTAATTAATCATATAGAGAAAAAATATATTAAATAATTTCTCTTCATTATATATTTTATGAATTTCTAAATGCCTTAATGTAATAAAAATGGTACTATTTCAAAAATAAAAATATTATTGTTAAAATTAATTTGATTTATTAAATTAAACATTATCGTTTTCACTTTAGTTTATTATTTTATTACTATACTCATCGAATTTTTGATAAAAATATTAATAATCACAGGTTTATATCTGGGTTTTAATCCAATACAAATTGTTTAATTTCTTATAAATTTCTTCTTCCACGAACTTTTAAGAAAAACCTTTTTGACGTTTAAGACAGCAATATATGTATTTCTTAAATTCAAAACCAATATCACTTTGATAAGGGGACAAACGTTTTAAAAATGAGTTATTTCCTTTACTAAGTTAACATTAATTACGTATTACCTTTTCAAAATATACAAACAGAGAATTGTATTTCTTTAAATAATATTTTTAAAGAAATAATCATTAAGATGGTTAATTTTTCTTAATTAATTTTATTGCTTATATAGTTTTCAACCGTTCTACACATTCGTCAGATTTGAAATTATCCAATTTCATATTGCTTGAAACATAATTGTTATATTAATTATCATTTGTAGAATATGATATTAAATTCATAGATCTTTTAAATAGATCCTGGGCTACTGGTTTCATAGACAATAAAAATTGGCATAACATATCATAATCTGGTAACGCTTTGACTTAATCCTATAAAATTTTTGTGCCATTGGATGTTCCATCCAACATTATATATGTAGTCATATATGAAGCTATACATAATAATCCACACTTTAGTATTTTTATAAGAATTTAATTGAAGAATTGCTTAAAATAACAACTACTTTATACATATTTAGAAGAATCCTAATAAAATAAAATTCTAACAACTTTCTGTCATGAATTATTTTAATACATCTAAGCTATAATTTAATTTTTATAATCAGGTAGATTTATGGAACGAGCCAAGAGATCTAGGAGCCCCAGTGATGACCCACCTGAGGCCGGAAATGGTTGAAGCTGTCCAAAAATTACTCAAAGAAAAGCAAATTAAATATGAAATTGCTTATGATAACTTACAAAGGTATAAATTTCATATTTTTTCTCAGGTAAATTTAATAGATAATTTGAGAATAAATTGAAAATTTTTTGTGAAAAATAATTTTTAGAGTTATACACTCAACTTTATATACTTTATCATGAATAGATTTTAAATTATTTTTCTAATTATATTGGGTTGTCCGGAATATTCGTGCCGATATTTTAGGACAATTAAAACGCTGCTCATTTAAATATTGAAATACATTTATTAAATTATATAGAAACCATTTTGATGCACAACCTTTCTTCATCTTTTGTGTAACTTGAAAATTCCGTCCTTCCAGAACCTCTCAGATTTCTTGGCAAAAACGTATCCAGGTGGGTTTTGATCTCAACCAAAGAGTGGAAATTTTTCCCACTAAGGGAAGTATTTCATCCAGCACCCTCATCATAAACAGCGCATTTCTTATTGCCGCTTATAAGGCCTTTTTGACTTTTCGGAAAAAGAAAAGCATTAAATGCCTATAATGCTATTTATTTACCATAATATTCTAAGGAGTACAAAATACTGATAAAAATTAACGAATCGTAACCAAACTTTTTTCCAAATATGGCTGAAGCTATCTCTTTTAGAATATGAACACATGTCATTTGTTTTCAATAAATGTGATGTATTCAGTCAGGTCTCTCGCGCTACCTACAGAAAATCGGCAAGAACTTTACGGACAACCCAATAATATTGAATTGAATTATCATTTATTTTTTAAAGGCATACAAGATATGCACCCTGAGTTGATATACACAAGTTTACTTTATTTAATGCCTTTATTATGTCTTCACTAGCTTAATCTGTAATTTCAGAACTGGATGCCTACATCATAGTTATAGGATACATTGTTTAAAAGACAATTTTTGTCTTCCAAATGAGACATTTGCGTCAAAACATCTCCATATAATTCTAATGATTTTTTTTTCTTGAACAGTACTTTTCCAGATTGAAAAGTACAAAAGGACTTAAACATCACTTTTCACTTTCCATTATTTGATAACGAAAAAATCATAATTTATGCTTCATTATATTGCAAATTTTCACAAACAAGTCTTGCTATATCAGCTGTTAAACTATATAATAATTGTCTTGCTTGAATGTGAAGTTGACTGTGGAGAAATATAATTAATACCACAGTTGGAAAAAACGAAATTACTATCCGAATAACTTAATGTATGAACTCGACAAAAATAGTTTGCTATTTAATTGATATTTCTGCACAATACTTGATAGAGCATTAATTAATTTGAATTACATAGAGGTAAGTATGCATATCTGCAAACTGTTGTTTACACATATGTACACAATAAATAAATGAAAACTCGAAAACAAAGCTTTGGATTTATTCTAACTTTACTTTGCTTTGTTAAAATTTTACGCTCCTCTTTAAATTTAATGGTTCTTATACAATGTAATGAGGTTTTCATTTTTTTAACTGTATCACTAAACTGCCATTTACAATTAATAGTTTGAAGTGACCTATAAACATCAAATGAAACATCAAAATCAAGTACTTACTGTCAAATATATGAAATTTTATTCTTTTTCATACAAAAGTTGATAACACAATCTTTTGAATTGTATGTAATGAGTGCATCAGAGCACTAAACATATTTTTTTGTACACTTTATTGTAATTGCTTAATTCTAAATTATTCTTTTTTATTTGATGTTATTGAAAGCTATAAGTTAATTATTAAGAAAAAGTCATAAATTGAAATTTATGAAGAATAATTGAAATTTATAAACACAGAAATTGAAGTTTATGTTCTAAGCATAAAATGATGCTATTGGAATGAAAAAAAATTGCCTATTCATAGAAATTACGACCCTATTTTTTTCAATTATATATTTAAGGGTTAGATATATACTTTTGTCGTTCTCATTAATTAAAAATTATATTATACTACATTAAGATTAACATATGTTTTCTCATTATTGTTATGAATGATTTCAACAAAAAGACAGAAATTTATTTCAGAAATGATAATTATAAAAGGTTGTGTGAAGGATAATTTTTCCATTTGATTTTAAAATCTCTCCAATGTTATTTTTGCAGTGCCATTGAAAGAGAAAGACAAGAACATTCACCGTCACATAATGCTAGCCATGCAGAAGGATTTGACTTCGGAAAATACCATCGATACCATGAGGTAAATTAAATTTTTATATAAAAAGTGTATATTTGAAATTTTTAAAATTAAATTTTCTATGATTAAATTAATCTTGTATGATATTTCCATGTTAGAATGAACACTGAGTTAATAATAAAAACTTCAATTTCAATGTATTTAATATATTATTTAGAGGTAAAATTTTACTTTGACTGAATTCTTGTAACATATTTTGCGCATGATGAACAATCATATTCAGATCTATGTTTTAAAATACAATTGAAACATTTACCAATAATTTATGGTTAAGATGGAAGGCAAATCAAGAATTTATGTATATTAAAAGGCAAAAAAACTATTTATTTGGCTTCTAATTTGTCTCATTTATATCTTAATATTATAATGAAGTGTATTTGTGTACTCCACAATATAAACTGGAACATTCAATAATGTTCTTTATTAATTATATCAATTATTTCATTCATATTAAATTAAAGTAACAAAATAGGGTTTTTTAGCTAATTGTGTTATTGATAATTTACCACAAATTTAACTGTCAGCATTTTAATATCAATAATATTTTAATATAAAATTGATGAGAAATATAAAAGAAAATGTAAAATTAAATACAAAAAGCAAATTTGCTTGTACTTCGCCCAAAATCATTTAATTGGATAGATAAAAGTCAAATTGTTTACCATTTACTTTGATTTCCTTGCGTTTATAAAATTTTCCTTGATCAACAAATTTAACTGTCATAATATTTAGACAAATTTAATTTCAAGTAATTATAAAAATGTTTATTTATAACAAATATTGTATTTGAATAAAATATTAAATTTTTAGAAAAATGCATAGTTCATACAAAAATATCAATTTATGAGCAGCAGATTTTTATTAATTGATATTTAGTTTTTGGAAAAACTAATTATTATTGTAATTTATTACTACTAAATTTAACTATTGTAATTTATTACAAGTAAGTTATACAATTAATATTGTAATTCGTTATTACGAAATTTAATAATTTTCGTTTTGAATAAGAAGCTTCAATTTTATAAACTGATGTTGAATGTGGGTAAAATAATTAAAATAATATAAAAACGTACTTTGAGAACAATAAACATTTTGAAATCAAAGTTCAGAAAATTATAACTGATAATTTTGAGTATAAGTTGAAGTTGCTGATTCTTTCTTATTCTTCTTTGCTTTGGAATGATATTGATGCATTATGCATATTCTTAGATACTTTTCTAATAATACTCAATAAATTACATTAAAAATTTCAACATTAAGTAACACTTAAGTTTTAGAGCAGTTAAAATACGGTGTCTCATTTTTCTATAGATAACTTAATAAATGACTGTAATTTAGATAGGTTTCATACTAATTATTGATTTTTAATATTCATAATAACACAAATAAATAATAACAAAAATATTTACTCTAATTTGGTATTACATTAAATTTTTTTACTAATATGATCATGAAAATATATACTTTAATATATATTATTAAATTATGTTAATATATACTTTAATAATATATATTTTAATGATAAAACATTTCATTTCTCACAAATGAATTCAAAATAAATGTTCAACGTCTTTCTTACTCATCCTAACTTATTAAATATTAAAGTGACTAATTATATATTCACACCAAGTCGAATCAGAACTGAATTTTTCAAGACTTAGAAAATACATTATTTATTCACCATTTCCTTTGGCAATTAGGCTATAATATCATCAGAAAAAAAACATCTCATTTTTCACAAGTTCAAATAACATTTTATATGTTAACATTAACTTAAAAGTAATGAGGTCATTAAATTAAGATGTGAAAAATAATAGTAAATTGATGAGAGTGTCTGCTATAAATTGCAAATAATTTTAAATTGAATAAATTTTATTATAATTTTATTCAGTAGAAATAAGAAACCCTGCGGAAACATTTCATCATAAATTTTAAAACATTATGATTTAAAATAGTATTAATTAAAGTAAAAACTATTTTATATTATATTACTTTATGAAAAGTGATATAGGAAAAGATGCTGTTTTATGGTGGGGAAATAAAAATGCTAATTTTAATATCTAATATTTATTTAATATTTTAATATTTATTATAATTTATTATGTAGAAACATACTATATGAAAAAGAAAGTTTCAATATTAACTTTGTACAGTATTACATAATTTATGAGACTAATAAGATTAAATATAAATAAACTTATTATATATAAATTAAGTATTTCTCTTTATAAAAACTTTTGAAGTGAATTTCGCCACATTAAGTTTAAAAATTTACTTTAACATGATAAATTTTAATGGCACACCTAAGCAAAATCTTCAAACAATTCGAAATTTTCATTACTTTTAAAATATATACTCGTTGATATAAATACTAATTACAAGAACTATTATGATTTAAAAAACATTGAAATCAAGTAATAATTTAAAATGATAGCGGTACTTATGAGGTATCATTCACTTATCTACGCTACAAAATTAAATTGTGTTTTTTTTTTGTCTACAATTTTTACAGTCTACAAATTTTATTGTAAATTGTATTTAGAATCTACTATTTTTGTCATATTTTTTATATAAAATAACAGCTTAATTTTAATAAAATGAGAAAAATGTATAACGCAATTTTTTTCCAGATTGAACAATTGATTAAGTTTTTAGGAACTAAATATCCAAAGGTTGCCAAGTTGGAAGTTGCTGGAAAATCTTATGAAAATAGACCAATCTATTTATTAAAGGTATATAATTGTAATCATGTTAGTTTATGTCATTATTTCATGTTTTCTAGAAATGTTTTCTAAGGATATTAATTCTAGATTCTGAAGAAATATGCCATTAATCATAATTCTTCAAACTTTTCTGTATATTTATATGCATACACGCGTACATAAAAACCTATATCAGTGTATGTATATGCGTGTGTATTCACATATAATATATTTCTTAATCCAAGGTATGTCTTCTTGAAAATTTAAGTACCGTTATCGGTGTTGCTATAAAAATTGAAAAATAATTTTTTTTATGAAAATAACAATGAATTCTTATGCGAATTCTGATTAATATCATACAGAGTAAAAATATAGAAAAGTGCTGAGTGGTGCAAAATTTAGTACATAGAAATTGTATTAACATCTAAAATTTTTAATAATTTTTTAATGCATCAAATACATATTTGGTAGATTTGTTAATGAGATATAACATCACATTTTAATTAATTCAGTATTTATAAGTCATTTAAAAGGTACTCAATATATTACATAATAACTGATTTTTATTTGAGAGACTTTAACTCCTTAAAGCATAATATGTTTTGACAACGTCGCATGAATATCAGACAATATTTTACATTCCTTTTAAGTAATTCCAAAGGAAAATGATTTGAAATTACAATGAATGCCAGATACTGATTATTTGAATTTTTTTTTATTTCAATACTATCGATTAAAATAATAGGATCTGCAAGCCCTGAATTTTACACTACATTAAATTTGCTTTAAAAGATTGCAGTAACATATTATATAATATAATTGTGTGCCTTGGTGGCCTGGTTTGTTTGGGCGTCGTTCTCATTACCAATAGGTGGTGAGTTCGAATCCTGACTTAGCTAAAGATCCGTCTTGTTCATGGCGACTGGTGCACGTAAAATATTTCGGGCCGTAATGTCCTCCATGTTCCTATTACAAATTATTACCTCTGGGGGTGGTTGGAGCCAGGCTATGGGTTTTCACTGGTTTCAATTTCTAAATTGGAAGATTCAGATGGTGCTACCATCTATGAGCCAAAAGTCGTACTTCCACCTTTGTATGAGGGTGCTCTATTTAAAAACGGAAGACGCTCTTTCTGACTTCATTCGTCCAATCTTTGATGGGTGGGCTTGGCTTCGCCAAATGATATAAGTAACAGTAACACTTACAAATAGTTATTTGTACGATTAACTTAATTTCGAACCGGTTAAAAACAGAAGGCTCTCTCTCTCTGACAGGCAGGGGCTTGGCGTTGCCAAGTGTCATCAGAAACAACCATAATAATATAATTATTATATGATGTATTAATGATTTTCGACAAAATTTGCTTTATTAAAATCATTTTTTAAAAATAATTTTATTTAATCTGAATATCTTATCGAGTTTCAATAAAAAAAATTATTTGACACATGCAGAAACTGTTTCGTTATGGTTAACATTTCTCACTTAAAATGTATATACTCTCTTTGTTAATCCTTAAATTTGAACTTTAACTTGTAATTCTGATGTGATATTAACTCATGAATACAAAGATAACTTATACTCTATGTTAATGTTTTTATTCGGAAGTTGTCAATTTACGTATAAGTAAATACATTCTCTTAAGAATCTACAACGATATATATTTTGAGAAAATGTATTAAAATAATACAGTTTATTATACATTTAATCACATTATGTTATTAAATATATCAGTTACATTTTGGATAGGAAATTACTTAAATAAGATTGTTGCATTTATAGGACTTATATTTATCATAATACCGCCTCTATTTCCATCAGCAGGGTATAGTAATTTTTAAAGAAAGAATGAGACTGCTGATGTAACTTGTCATGAGATTAGAATTCAATAGTATATAAATTAAATAAACTGGAACTTCAAAATTCCGAACTAACCGGGGAAAATTTTTTCAGTTTTCTAAAAATTCGGATACAATAGGTGTGTGTGGGGTCAGTTTAACTTATTAGCTAAGTATTATAATAGTAATCTGAAAGTCTTTGTCAAGTTACTGATAATCAATTGTTTACTTGTACACTTTGATATAAATTTAGCAGATTTTTCCATTAATCCATAATTTCACTCACTTTCCTTTTATGATCACATAAAGTAAAAGGAATAGCATTAAGAAAATTAATTTTAAATAATTAATACTTCACTTTAAAATTAACTTTAAATTTAATACATTAATAAAAAATAATACTTTAAATAAACGTACTATTTTTTTAAATAATCCTATTTATTTTAAATAACAGTGATTAAAAATTCATTGAGCCTCAAAAATAGATGAAATTGCTAATATGCGAAAAATAGAAAAGGAAATCTATTGGATTTGTATATGTTTATAAAATTAAAAATAAAGACACGTTACCTTCTTACAGTTAGTTATTAAGATTCCCTTAAATAACTAATTTTTTTATATGCAAACACTTTAAAACATTGTTTTAATATTTTTAAGCGAATTGTGTTTTTGTTTTCCTGGTCATAAAATTGCACCACATTCTGAATTTTTATATTTCAACAAATGAAAATTTAAATTTAATGTTTGAAAGTTTAAATATAATAATAAATTAAGAATAATAAAAAATTATGAACGTACTAAAACAAATGGTATGCATGCATGCATATATATATATATATTGTACCGCGCTTTGGGGTTCGTGTTGATTGAGAGTTGAATAAAACAACCAGTTAATTAACACAAGGCTTTTTTTCGTAAAACTCCCAGCTGTAGCAATCACAATTAATACAACACAATTCGTCAGATACGATAAGAAACAGCTCAAAAGTCTCAAATACCTCAGACAGCTTCTCTAGCAGTCACGACTAATCGTCTTCATAAAACTGAAAACTCAACTAAAACTAACTTCTATGTCGCGCTGTGGTATTTATACCTGACTTGGTGGAGAAATCAACCAGTTTCGCCAAGGTTCTGGAAACTTCTAGGCTATCTCGCTAAATATTGGTATTAGAGCTTAGGTGATGGATGTTTCCAGAAGTATATATTTCTCGCCACGTCTCCAAAAATCTCGCCGAAACATCATTAAGTCACCAAATTACTAGAAAAACCGCTTTTAACATACAACACTTCTTAATACCGCAATTTTTGCCCAAAATGTGAGTATTTCCGATCTGTCTGAGGTATTTTATTACAAATACAATTATTAATTTTAAATTTGTAACAATATATATATATTATTCTAATGTAGATCAGTTCAGGAAAGAGTGATGACAAACCAGCTATAGTGATGGAATGTGGAATTCACGCTAGAGAATGGTCTTCAGTAGCAGCTTGCGCTTATCTTGTCAACAAAGTGAGTGAACAATATTTTAAAGTTTCCTACTCTGCTTTTAAGATAAAACATATAATAAACATTTTTTAAATAATAAATACTGAGTAAATATTAGATGACTGGGAGTTGTGAAACAAGTCATATTTCTTATGTGCTATCGTTAGATAATTCTATTTTACGAATTAAATGATTAACAACATTTGAAATGATATTGCTAAATATATCATGTATAAAGTAATCATGTTAAGATTATTATTTAAATTTATTTTAATTAATAATTATTAAAAGTATTAGATTATCTAAAATAATCTATTTATATATTTTTATATATAAATATATATATATATATATATATATATATATATATATATATATATATATTGACAACAAACAACTGCTGCTTAATTAAATTGAAAGCTTTTAAACTGGTAATTTATAATAACCACAAATAAAATATTCCTTTAAAAAATATAATTGTAAATATGCAAGTAAGTAAATCAAAGAAAATGTAACATAATATTTCAATAAATAATTAAGTATTTACATAAGTAACCATTTTTAATTATTTTGCCTATATTTAATATAGTGAAATTGAACTGTTATTTTCTCAAACAAATATATTTATAAAATTTTCAGCCGTTTACATAATTTCAGATATATTTCTGTGAAAGTCTTTTAATTTAATTAATGATTTTTTAAAAATTTTCTTTTTAATTTTATATTGTTAAACAAGAGATCCACCAATAAAAATTCATATATTACCGTTAAAGCATTTAGAAGCATTTTTATATAAAAACTAGCTTATTACTTTACTTTGAAAATGAAAATAAAATAGAAATAGCATCGCATAAATATCATCTAAGATATTTCTGTTCAGGATTGATTGATGTGCATAATTTGCCTCGCTGTTTTCAGAATTCACATAAAAATGCTCAACAAACTTGTGTAATTATGATCAAATAGTTTACTATAAGCAGAAAAATATCCATATAGTAAATTAATTTTATTTTTGTCTTGTATATTTAATGTAGGTTAATTACACGTTTTCAGTAATTTGAAGCTATAATGTCAAATCCGATTCTCGATTAAAAATGTTATTAACTGTTTTAATTGATATATTTTAAATGGAAATGATGGCAAAATATTTCAATATGTAAAACGTTTTGAATTCAGTAAAGTATTGAAAAAATTCGCCTTAAAATTATTTATATTTTTAAAAGCTAACTTTGGATAGGAAATTTGTAAAAGTATCAGAAAATGTTGTCTTCTTTATTTAGTTTCATTTCTATTAAAAATAATTTTTATATATATATATATATATATATATATATATATATATATATATATAT
>JAPDSC010025919.1:0-20516 GCA_026290005.1 Latrodectus geometricus
AAAGGAAAATATGCTGTAAGGTTGTAAGAAAAAGTATTAAAGCTCTACTAAAATTCTGGAAATTGAAACTAATTGTCAAATTTTAGCAAACATTAGAGAAATTTCATATAAAAAATATCAAAATATATTTATGATACTCTAAAATATTTATAAAAAAAATAAACTTTCATGTACGTGTCACCCCATTTCAATAGTTCATGTGCTAATTTATGTTAGAATAAATCTAATTCCATATATATACATAAATAAAAATAACTGATGCAAAAATATTTGACTTACCCAACTCATTCATTAAAATAGCAAGGGCGTTGAAGCATAAACTTTTTCTGATTCTGAAAAAAAATGCATATTAAAAAATTCCTTAAATCCAATGTTTCTTTAAATATTACTAATATGTACCTTGGTCTATTTAAATTAGGTAGACAATATTTTGAGTAATACATTTAAATATTTTCACAATTTTAAATAAAAAAGCGGAAGTTATTTCCATTTTTTATTTCAATAACACTTTTTTTTACTAATAGCTTTTCTAATTTATTAGAGTATTAAGTATATCTGAACAAAAAAAAAAAAAGTTTTCAAGAAAAATGAACATTCTAGATTAATATTGAGCACATTTTAATAAACGTAAATGAAAGTGATTCTTTAGCATATTTATCGTGAAATATTTGTATTATATTTTTTTCTAATAGTGGTCTCTGGGTGACTGGACCCGTCGCCCACAACAAGGCCGGAAACTGCTACTCATTTTAGCGTTACCCGGTGGGCACCTGTGAACCAAATCACGGAGGTACGAGTAGCATCGCCCACGCCACACCACCACAAACCCATTTATAGGTGGGCCACATTCATCCATCATCACAGAATAAGAAAGGACAAAGATACACAGAGAGAGAGAAAGGAACGACAATGCCCAAACCGGGATTCGAACCAGGGACGACCAACAGCCCAGGAGCCAGGAACGCTAACCATTTAACTATTTTCCGGCATTTCAGAAATATAAATATGAAGATATTTTGAATGTCTTGAAAAAATGCTCTTTTTAAATTAGAATAGAGTCTTAGCTAAATGTACATTTTCATTAACAAAATACAGCATTTGTAATCTTAATAAACATGCACAATAATATTCGATGGTTTGTGAACGTAAGAAAGGGATTTTGCAAGATGAAAAATAAGCAAGTAAAATAAAAAAAATATAAATTATTCATAAGTAAGACTTCACCATCTTAAAAAAAAATCAATAATAATATTATTAGTAAGGCTTTCATCCAGACTTTTTGTCCCACATAGCAAATTTTTCTAGGGACAAAAAAACAAGGATAACAAAAAAATGTTCAAAAATAGGAATTATTTATCTTTAAAAATTATTATTAAATTATATTACTTAATTTTATTTCAAGGCTACTATTCTTAACACTAAAAATACGGAGTTTGAAAAATATGTTTGCATTTTTAAGTATTTAAAATTTTTCCAGGCCGGAAAATGGCTGCGTCGTTAGCGTTCCTGACTCCTATGTTGTTGGTCCCGGGTTCGAATCCCGGTTCGGGCATGAACGTTTCCTTTCTCTCTCAGTGTATCTTTGTCCTTTTTTCTTCTGAGATGATGTATGAATGTGGCCCACCCTATAAACGGGTTTTTGGTGGTGTGACGTGGGCAATGCTACTTGTACCTTTGTGACTTGGTTCTTAGGTGATCACAGGGTAACGCTAAATGAGTAGAGGTTTCCGGCAGTTTGTGGGCGACGGGTCCAGTCACACATTAGAAAAAATTTTATCCAATATTATAAAAAATCTAAGTTTTATAGGAAAAATTAAGAGCTTAATAATAATTTTTTTGCATTAAATTTCCTACAAATAATTTATTCAATATAAATTTTTCATAGTTATCATTTTCTTAACTAAAAGTCATAGTTGGATTGGAAAAATATGATTCACTAAAAATAAAAGTACGTGGAAAAAAAAGTATATAAAGATAAAAGTATATGGGAAATAAAATTCGGAATGTTAAAATTTCTGTTATATTTAACGTAACATCTAATCGTTTTACTGTTAGTTTTATATTTCCACTTTCTAACAATTTTTGTTAGTAAAATTCTAGATATTACGCATATTGAATCTAATGTATTTGTGATTCAAATTAATAGGACATTAGCAGCCGTATTCACCAACCAGAGTTAAACGAGTTTTTAGGGTAAAGGGCGAGTTAAATCATAAAACGCTATTCACCACGACAAAAACAGCGATTAACTGGTCTATATGGATCCCTAGAACAACCCTACGATTTCGGAGTGTTAGCACCGAGTCAGCGAACAATGGCGGACTTAAGCGATATGTTTGTTGACATTGATGTGCAAGATTGGCAGCCAATCAGAAGCCTTCTTACATGCCGTGTTCGGTTAACTCCAAAGTGGTTTTACACGGGAATTTCCCCGCTTCGTGAATAAGAATCGGCGAGTCATGCTAGAGTTGAGATATATCGGAGATAAGCTACACTCAAGTTAACCAGTGTTTGGTGAATACGGCCGTAGATGTAACTAACAAGCCAAACCAACAATATCGGGTAACCTCCTGTTGAAATAAAATGTTCTCGGATTTGAGGGAAAATCTGATTTAGTAAAATAACTTATTTTTAACGATAAAAACAATTTGCTTCGTTCAAGTTGAATTTTTGCTCACGAAATCCGGTTTACGCACAGATCACAAAAAACAAATCGAATGAGTTAAGGAGTACATGAATATTACCTTCATAGTCAATACAGAAGTTGAAATTCATTTCATCCGCATCCAATGCCAATCGATAAGCGGCATATTGATAAAATGTAAATGTATTAGCTACTATATTTAACAATAATTTTCCAAAAATAATAAATATAGCTTTTAAAAGAAAAATTATATGGGGAAAGGATGGAGGATTTGACGCCGCACAGAATTTTTCTACCCTTCTACTTTCTTCTCAAAATTTTTCATGGAATTATAAAAATGTCTTCCGTCTTGAAGTTTGCAGAACATTGGAATATAGGGTTACATCATTTAAATTAATTACTCAGCATTTCTTTTTGTCATGTGCCAGCCGGCTGGCAATGTGGGATGCACTGCTCCACTTTTTCCACTGAACCGTAATTAGGTGTTGAAACAGAGTATACACATGCCATAGGTACTCGTTTATAGGGTAGGCAAACATTCATACAAGGAAAGGACAAAGACAGGAGAGAGAGAGAAAGAGAAAGTACATCCATGCCCGAACCAGGATTCGAACCCAAGACCTCCCTATCAGCTCCCAGGTACGCTGAACACTAGCCCCTTGGTACCAGTTTATAGGGTAAGCAACCATTCATATAAGGAAAGGACAAAGAAAGTACATCCATGCCTGAACCGGGATTCGAACCAAAGACCACCCTAACCGCTCCCAGGCACGCTGAACACTAGCCCCTAGGTACCCGTTTATAGGGTAAGCAACCATTCATATAAGGAAAGGACAAAGAAAAGAAAGAAAGTACAATCATGCCCGAACCGGGATCCGAACCCAGGACCTCCCATCTGCTGCCAGGCACGCTCACCACTAGACAGGCTGGGCGGCAACTCAGCAGTAATGTTTAAATTAATTCAAAAACTGTAATCAAAATTCTGAACTGAAACATAACTGAAGCGGTTAAAGAGAATTAGAAATTTATTAATATTGATAACCAATATTTTTTCCCAGAAACTATGCATAGCACTGTTTGATTCATAATCATTAGTAGTTTCCAATGAATAATATAAAAAAAACCTTGCATTTATTACTGGTACATTTTTTAAACAGTATCATCCAATAGATATTCAAGTCCACAAAATAAAATTTTACAATATGTGAAATTTCCGAAAACCAGACCTATCGGTTCTAAAGAGATATTTGTGCAGGGAAACATTTACATAAATGTTTTCAAAGTAATTTTTAAATTTAAGTTTTTTTAATAGGAGATTTTATTTCAAATATCGGATACTAATTTTTCAACGTCGTTTACAACTTAAATAATCTATAACACACCACACAACGCATTGACATAAATTCGCACTTCTGACTTAAATCAATAAAAAATTAGCTGTATTTGAATTACTAAGCTTATCTAGTTTCAAATTTATTATTCAATATATTATTAATTGAATTTTAAACAACATGAAGCAAAGATTATCTTTTTTTCTAGAATCGTGTATTGCAAAAATCACACTTAGACATCGGCACCTCATATCTGCATCATATCACTAATTTTGCGAAAAAAAATTATAAATTTTTGGAGTGGAATCTTTTTGACGAATATAGTAAACATTGCGCACATTAGCTTGATCTCTCAACGGTCACTTTTCTGAGTTGGACCGTTGGCGAAATTATTATATATGGAATTGGCGATTAGAATTTATAGAATATATATATAGGCTTTACAATGATCGAAAAAATATATAAATTTTCAAAACTAATATATCACATGAAGCAATATTAGCTCTTTTAATTGAATATTAAATAGAGGATTAAAAGCAAGAGCTATAAAGATTATCTTATAAGGACCAGTTGTTTGCTTTTATTTAAATAACGCATAAACAGAAAGACTTAAGCTTCGTGTAGTGTAACTTAACGGGCTGAAGCTGTTGCAAAGTGTTTTAATATTTACTACGAAATTTCACAACCAGTCGAGTATTCACGTGTCGCGAGGAAATTTGTCAAAATCTCAAACACCACTCCAACAGGTATAATTAACAAGAGAGTAAAAAATACAATTGATGAATGTAGCAGTAAAACAGAAATAAAATATCTATTTTTGTTTAACAATGCCCAAGATCGAACCTGTTAGTTTTCACTCTAAAGAGCTAAAGTTAACCCACGTAATATAAAAACATAAGTTGATAAAAAAAATTGAAATTCATAGAATAATGACACACATTATTGAAGGGCCAAGTTAATTTCTCATGCTAAATCAAAATAAGAAAATCAAGCATAGCTTAAGTTTTAAGTTAGTTAAATACCGAAATCCTAGTATAACATTTACTTTACTCCACAACACACTAGTACAAGATTCACACGCGTTCTCACTTCAATCCAGGATAAAAATTCGGCGGGAAACGGATATTATATATAGACACCATACAAATGAAAGAAATCAAATTCGAAAATTGGATTTGAAAATGATAAAATAATTCTTAAAATGAGTTTCAAAGAAAGAGAACTTTTCAAACTTACTTATATTTTCGACCAATTAAATTGTATATAATTTCTCGTTCCACTAAGCAATTGAAAACTAACGAAAAAAAAGAATATTTTAATTTAGAAACAATATCTTCCTACGAAATCATTTCTGACATCAGCATTCAAAGACTAATAAATAAATAAAATTAAAAAGCACGCGGCAACAAAGAACTCGAGTGTAGACGTTTTTTCTAAAGGGTAAACATTTCTTTCCCCTTCTGCATAAAATCTGGTTTTAAAACTGAAGTTTTCGATTGCACAAGGTGTTGGTTTTCACTAGTTTTTGTCTTTAAAAAAATAGAAAGTACTAATAATTATATTTTCAATTTTGTTTTTCATTTACAAATGATAAAACACGAATAATTCGTTTTGATTTATTTTAAATGAATGATTTATCTTGTTAGAGTTTGAGATATGTTAACGTTGAATTGTTCGTTGGATTTTTATCCAGAAAATCAAAAATAAATTAGCAACGAAGCATTGAATTTTTTTAAATGTTTTATCCACATTTAAAGTAAATTAATAAATACCCGTAAATAACTATATAACCGAAAAACTAATTTTTAAAATTTCTTTCAATCAAAAATGCATTTATCTAACTTTAGATTTCATTTTTTAGTTTTTAAATAACTTTTTAATATATGTTAATTGTAATTATTAAAATTTATCCTTAATTTTTTTTAATTAACTTAAAATAATTTTTAAATAACTTACGGAAACATTAAATGATGCCAAGAATCTAAGTACAGAAACACAGGTAAAGACTCAGAAAAAATTATTTATACAGTAGATGCTCATTTTAACGAAACTCTAACGAACACCCACGATTTTACGACTAGTAGCTAATTCTTACCGGTTCAAAATAGACAATGATAATTTTAACTCCCATTTACAAACTCAAATTTTAAAAAATCCTTTTTGCAAACTTTTATTTCTGAAAAATAATTTTCTTTACTATTTTTTATTCGATATCTATTTCATAGGGCGGGTCACATTCATCCATCATCTCAGAAGAATAATGGACAACGATACACAGAGAGAGAGAAAGGAAACATCCATGCCTAGATGGGATTCGAACCCGGGACCAACAGTCTAGGAGTCAGAACGCTTAGTCAGAACCCATGGCTAACGCTTACCACTCAGCCATTGGTCGGCGTAAAGAAAAAGTTTTGTTTAAAAAAATCAGATATTGATTCATAATTATTCTATTTTATGAGCTTTCCATTTAAACAACTTTTTATTATTCCCTTTAAGTTCTTAAAAACGAGCGGCTATTGTTTATATTTCTTTTAATAAATAATTTACAAAGCATATCATTTATATGTCACTAAGTTAATTGATAATAATTTTTTAATAAATAAAATAAGGTAGTTATCAATGAAAAATTAATTTAAATTTAATTAAAAATTTGACTTAATATTTAGGGTAATTTTTCCCTTTTTTACTATTACTATAAAAATCAAAGAAATAGCCTTAACAATTCTGATTTCTGAATATTTAAATAGTTTGATTGCCGTAAATTTTCTTCGTTATATGCTTCATTCACTATATACACTGGAACTGAAGAATATTTTAAGATAAGGCCAGATTTCAATTGTTTGAACTCAATTCGACCGACTTGCATTTTTACGAGGACACTACAAAAAATCCCAGTCCTAAGTAAAATTCAAACTGTTTAATTAAAGCCCTAAGCACTAATTTCGATATCCAAGATCATTGTTATTGAATGCAGACGGAAATGTGAACATGTGAATCCATATATCTGGTCATATAATAACGATTAGTGAAAGAAAATTGCCAAATAATGAAAATCGATGCAAATCATTGAATAACACCGTATAAGAATTAAAGTTGGCCAAAACTAAGAGGCAAAAAGATATAATCTAAATCCTTTCGAAAAAGATATGGTATAAAATAAACAATTATGATTTTATTCATTTTGATTTGATTCAGAAATGAAAATTCCCTAAATATACATTTTAATAAATTAGATAACTTTTGAGTTAACAAAATATATATAAAATAATTTCATGCATTCATATTTTAATATTCATCTTTAATTTAAAACTATGAATTACAAAATAATTAAATGAATACTTTTAAGTTCATACGTTAATATGCAATAGTTTCTTATAAAAAAAATACTCTTTTAGTAATTTAAAATTTTTCAGACTAACATGAGGGTAATAATTATTATTTTAATTAAACATTCATCAGAGAAGAAAAATGACAAAATAAAATTAAATCAATCAAAACTTCCACTTACAAATTCATTCAAAGGGTAAAAAAAGAAAAAAAGCTGAAATTTCATTAAATAAAATAATTGCAAACTTTAAAAATATTACTTATGCATACGTATAGATATTGCAATTTTTTTTAATTTTTAATTCAACATGCAAGTATCTAGAGTACATATTTTAGTAGATTTTACAACTAAATGATATTTAAAATATTTTTTTAATTTTCAAAAATTATTATGAATGACACTCAAAATATTAAAAAGATGAAAAAATAAATTGGTTAGTTATAAAAAAAGGATTTTTCCAGAAACCAAGTGATTGATCAAATTTAGAATTTCTGAATGATTATAAACGTTCTAATATTGAACTTTGATAACAATTTACACATTATAATTACTATATATAATGTCAGTGAATCATAAGTAAATAAGAAAACAGTTTGATACGCAAAGAAAATCTAATTTGAATTTTCTTGATATACAATTCAAGATTCTTTTCTTTAGATCTGTATTTAGTATAAACGATACTTTAATTAAATAAAACTTAAATACATTGTATCTGCTATTAAAACGTATTACATATTATTTTCTTTAGTATGATGTTATATATTCAACTAAACGTAAAGTAACATGTAAAGGAGTAATGACATTTAAAGTAATAGAGGAAATATTAAACTGTAAATTATTTGGAGTTTCATTTTAAGAATACATAATTATTGTTATTGTAAAGCTTACCACAACTCAAGTGTCTTCATCCATGGGTAAAAATTCTCAACACGAATCCACAAACTTCTTTATTCCACAGGCGCTTTGTGTACAACATGCAAGAGTTGCCATAAATGAAAGGGTTACCAGTGATGAATCTTAGAGATTGGCGCCATCGCGCCAATAATATTCTTATAACCCTTTTATCCGTTGTTGACAGAATATTTGTCTTTATTATACGAGGGCAAAATTATAAATGCCTGTGTATTAGTAAAAGAAAATGGATAAAATTATTTGATGGGGTCACCTATTGTGTAGATATGTTCATCTTAGTGTAACATAATAAACTTTATAAGGCACATAGGCGAAAAAAATTGGATTGAGCCCAAATATTTCGAAGTTTCTGATGGGGTGAAAATCGTTTCTTCCAGACGCCAAATATATCTTTCATTCCTTTCCCACTGGACTTTGTAATACTAAACATTGTTCTAAAGAAATTTCTGTTATATATTGTCTTAATAAGAAACAAAGGTATCTTAAATAAATTTTCGTACTAAACTTCTTAATGAAAGAGGGAATGAATAATCTCGCTTGTAATTTTGGTGACAAACTTATAGATAAAATAATAGTTTGAATCCTTTATGTGTTAAAATATTTTTACTCGTTTCTGCATGCTTCTTTTACATTTTTTACTGCATTTTATTTCGGTTTATTTTAAGTTAATGCCTCATATTCTGTGACTTAGTAACCATTATATGAATAAAATAACTATATAGTCCAATTAACGAACATATCCTATTTTCTGTGAGCAATGTTTTGGTTTAAATATCCCATTATGTTTAAAATACTTCATTCACATGAAAAAGACATTAAAATGCAGACATACATGCTGGGATACTCTGCAACTTTCTCACCCTATCTACACAACAGATCCTCCTGGCTAGAATAAATGCGCGCCCTCTAGGGATCAAATAGTGCATATTCATATTCTGATCAGACAGACATCTTTCTACCTTGCTTGACGGAATGAAGCCTCAGATAGGTGATTATAGCGCACTATATTTTTTTCGCAAATGAAACATCAGATATATTAGTTTGGGGAAAAAGAAATCCATTATTTTTACGTGAACTTTATGTAACTTCTTTTGGATTCGCTTTGTAAAAAGGTTTAAAACAGCTTTCATGTAGATTTTTAGGTCTTGCGCGTTACGACTGCTGACATGCGGTTAACTTCGATCATTTTTGATATTTTATAGACATTCTCGACGATGCTGTATCCACATGCGAGGTGCATCTCTAACATCAAAAATACCCGAACGGAATCGACGAAACAAAAATTGTACGTAACTGGTTGTATAGAGGACGATAAACACCTTTCACAACTTCTGCCACCTGGTTTGCCTTTTCGGCATTATAAAAGAAAAACGAAATTGTGTCGAATTTTCTGTTTGTTGTCTTCCCTTTTTAAAACCTTGTACTCGTAACTGAATGAATCAAACAAAAAACCGCAAGAGGATATTTTAGTGTCAAATGTCACCTTTCCAACGAGCATACATCTGAAATTGTTTGATAGATACCTCATGAGATATCGATCACTACAGACGTCTACCGAAAAAATAATGGATTATTTTTTTCCCAACCTAATATGATTAAAGCACATATACTCTTGAGAATGAAGCCTCAGGTAGGTGATTAAAACAAATTTATTTCTTGTGAATGAAGCTTCTAAACACAGTTAATTGATTCATATTTGGAATCACGGTCAAGTCACCAGATTGTCTCTTGAGGTAGCATTCTCTTCTTCATCATTCAGTAAAATTACTCAGGATAATACCTAATTTATAACATAAAAGTTTCTAAACATAAAAGTTCATAAGTCTTTTAGCCTGACAATTTTCACTTGGACCATAAAATCAAACTTCCTAAACGCTCCTGTATTAACATGGATCTATTTATTCTTTTTAAAGCAGATTTCCCGACACGAGAACTGATATGAACTGAACACATTTGCTGCAAATCTACATAATTTGTGCATAGAAAATGAATTTATCACATGATCACATCATTAATGTTTAAGGTATATAAACTGTTTGGTCAGGAACGAAACTTGGGACTCTTGTCCCGAATGTGAAGAAACCTCTGGCATATTTCACAATCAAACGGTTATTGCTCTGGTGTGGATTTCATTATGGAGCTTAGTGATTTGAGGATGGAAAGATTGAAAAAGATTGTTAAAATTGGTTTTAAATATCGCTTTAATGACAACTGCCTATTTATAGGTTGCATTTTGTATTGCTACTATGTTGTATAATCCATTGTTAGCATGACACATGTGAATTGTTTTTTCTGTGATATATTAATGCATGTGTGTATATTGCATATATTTTATGGAACTTTGTAATTTACACTTTTAAATATGTTACAAGGTTGCTTGAAAGCCATGAATAAAACTGTTGTGTTATTGAAAGAATTTACTTATTTTTACGAAATATTTCATAAAATTCTTTAAGATTTCTGAGAGCATATTTGAGAAAATTTCTAGGTCTACTTAATTAAGCATTTGGATTATAAGAACTATTTAATTCAGTTACTTTGACTTTTTTTTTTTTTAAATAATAAGTTAAATTTTTAATCCTATTTTATTCTTTTCCAAAAAAACGAACGTTCTTTTTGAATGGAATTTTCAATATTGATTTTCTATGTTCCCAGAAAACTGTCGAATCAAATATTTTTAGTGAAATATTATATTTATTTCTTAAATATTTAACTTACATCTTTCTATTGGTAATTATGGATAGTTCAGGAAAACTTTCAAACCCAAGGTAGCTATGGCTATATTAAAGTTATTTTTTTACTTATTTAAATCTGATATTTTAAGGCTAATTTAAATTTAAGAATATCACGTCCATCATCACAATGCTTGTAAAATGAATTAGTATATGCATTTCATTTTTCGAATATTAAAAAAAATTAAATTTTTAATGAATAAGTAAAAACTATAAGAAATAACTATCTGCATGTCAACGATGAAGTTTCGTTTAGATTCAATTAGAACTAGACGGTAAATTTCATAATGAACAAATAAATTAATTGACAAATAAAAAGACTGCAATAAGTGGAACTAAATATTTTAATTTAAAGAATAGCTTTACTAATCTAGACATGATAATAAATTTAAGTTTTTTTTTTTTTTTTCTACATGATTTTTTTTCTTAAAGCTAATGAATTTATACCTGAAGAAAATATTAGCTTTGGAAAAAAGTTATCCATTATTTTTTCGGTAGACGTCTGTAGTGATCGCTATCTCGTGAGGCATCTATCAAACAATTTCAAATTTATGCTCATTTGAAAGTAAAATATTCTCTTGCGGTTTTTTGTTTGATTAATTCAGTTATGAGTACAAGGTTTTAAAAATAAAAGACAACAAACAGAAAATTCGTTACATTTTAGTTTTTCTTTTATAATGGCGAAAATGCTAACCAGGTGGCTAAAATTGTGAAAGGTGTTTATCGTCCTATATATGACTGTAACAACCAGTTACGCACAATTTTGGTTTCGTCGATTCCGTTTGGGTATTTGGATGCTAAAGATACACCTCGCATGGATACAACATCGTCGATAATGTCTATAAAATATCAAAAATTATCAAACTTGACAGCATGTCAGCAGTCGTAGCTTCGCACAAGACCTAAAAATCTACATGAAAACTGTTTTAAATCTTTTTACAAAGCGAATCTGAAAGAAGTTACAAAAAGTTCACGTAAAAATAATGGATTTCTTTTTCCCCAACCTAATATATAATTAGAATACATTATTGAAATTTGTTTGAGTGATTTATCAATTTGTATTTTCACTCAAATTTATTTCTGATTAAAATAAAATTAATACATAAGAAATTTCAAGTCATATTTTTAAATTTCTTAATATTTTGTATATATCTATATATATATTTTTTATACTTGTAAATATATATAAACACTTAATATATCTTGTATTATACTTTGAACTGGGATTTTCATAATTGTGATTTTGCTTTAAATAAAAACTTGAAAATGTGGTATTAACTTTTCAAGTTTCGATACAAGTAACTTCAATAGCTTAAAAAGTAGTTTATCCGTTTTGTAAACATATTTTCTACAGGACCCCGTGGTAGAATAGCGCTGTTTGCAGCATAAGGGTTCGACACCAATCACTATTGAACAATAGCAATCTGTCGGGGAGTTTTCCAGTTTTCTCCTTTGTGAATCATGAATTCGACCAACTTTCTGTGAAAAATCCTCCCGCGATGTAATTTATATGCATCTCGCCCATAACAGCCTTCGACCGTTAAGCAGTCCACCATATCCGTAGTGTTAAAATACATTTTTTTATAAAACAATATCCACAAAAAAATGTCAAATGTGTTTAAAAGGATTATTCCGTCAGAATATGAAACCTTATATACGATTAAATTTAAACTATTTTAATCGAACATGAAGTTAAAAATTTAGTAAAAATAGAAATGTGCGAATATTATGATTACCATCTAGTATATTGAATAATTTTGTCTCCTTAATATTAACCCTTCTTTGCATAAGGGTGGAAATTTCCATCATAACCTATAATGCCCAAAAATTATATAAAAGAACAAGTTCACTTTAAGTTGATCGTGTTTGGATACCTTTTTAATGTCCATTGCATAAAAAGAAACATGGCTGTCAAAAATAAACAAGTGTCATTATCAGTGCTTAAAGTTGTCTCATTCCGCTATTTGTTGTAGTTGCAATAAACGTATGATTTCGTTTATAATTTTGTTTTATTATATTAGAGTTTCTATTGCTAAAAAATTGAAGAAAGGTTTGTAACACGTGTTTCTGTTATTTTCCTCTTTTATTTCTATTTAGTACTAAGCTAATGATCTAACTTTGGAGGATGATGGAAATTTTTAGCATATTGTTTTTTGCTAAATTTATACTATAAATATATACTAAGATTTTTTTAACCATTTTTCCTTTAATTTTGAACATGAATTATATCAACTTGATTAATTTCACCAATAAAGAAAAAATCATGCAAAGAAGGGTTAATTATAAATGGATCTACAATAATTAAGATATTTTTCTCATTTTCCACAAAATATATTTCCATTTTCTCAAAATTTTAATTCTGTGAAAGCACAAGTTGAAATGCTAATTTTTTCTGCAACTGTACCAAAAATAAAGTGATGTCACTGAATATCGATAATCAAATCGCAAATTTGATTTGATAATATCTTTCTCAAATTTGCTCCATATTCAAAACAGAAAACTGCAAAAATTAACTATAAATTTCAGTCTTTTTGGAAATTTATTTTGGCACTCTGAAAGAACTGAAACATTCTGAAATATTTTTAATAAGAGACTGGAAATTAAATGTTTGCATTATCATTTTTTAACTTTCCGAATTTCATCATCCACCCATTTATAACAAAAATATGAATTAAAAATTTTTTTCAAAAAAAATATGGATGTTTAAAGTGGAGTGGTTTCAAACATATTACACATACCTTAGTAATTAGTATTAAACTATATTATTTGTGTCTAAAATGTTTTCTAACATCTGCACATATAAGTATTGCTTTGATACTTTAAAGATGCAGTTCTTTTTCTTACAAATTTGATTTATATTTCAAAATACTTTCAATTTTTTATATATATACAGATTTCCATTCAATATAGCCCTTAAAATCTGCTACAAACATAGCTATTTCGTAAAGAAATCCTTTCTTTTAGCCCAATAATTTTCTTACATAAATTCCATCTATATTAAATGCGATCTTTAAGTCTGAAAGTACGTTTTCGATGTTATGGCAATAAATTTCAGCTATTTTAATACTTAGATTTTTAGTGGTTCTTATTTTTTATAAAGCATATGTATCTTTTTACTGACATTTTACCCGACCCAAACAGAATTGAAATATATTAAAATTCTAAAAATAAATTTTTAAGGAAATTTAAATAACAGTTTATGAAGACATCAGTATATTAATAATAGGTTGTGTTTATCATCAAATCAAGTAATTTATAGCATAATTGTAAAGTAATTTAATTTCCATTTACTAGAATAATTATGTCTAATAATAATGATTATTTATTAGATCATAGTTTTTTATGAAAGTCAAATTTCATGTATATAAAATTCCTTTAAAATGATTTTATATATTTTCATTGTTGCTGACTAATATACTCTTTCCACATTTAAAAATTAAAAATTTTAATCTCTAGATGTGTGAACTAACATTTTACTTAAAATTTTACTGCCATTTTATGAAGATTTTAAAAATTTATATTAATTTTTATTGTGATAAATTGCAAATGTCAAAACTTTAACAATATCTAAAAATAAAATTTGACTTTTATAAGGGATTATTAAGATGAGTGTCTTTTATAAAAGTCAAATTTCACATGAATATACTAAAATTCCTTTTAAAATTACTTTATTGTCATTGTTGAAGATTAATACTTTTTCCACATTTAAAAATTAAAGATTTTAATCTCTAAGTGTATGTGAGTTAATATTTGACTTAAAATTTTACTCGTGTAATTGTTAAGCTTCACAACGTGTCAAAACTAAAAATTAATAAATGTGAGAATTCCCGAATGCTTCCATGATCAAAGAATAAAAAATACAAAAATTATCAAATGATTTAATAGCCGTCCACCCTGTCTAGTGGTTACCTACACAACATTATGCTCGAATATGTAGAATTATTAACTTTAATTTGGAGAAACGTTTTTAAAAATTGAAGTAGACAACAAAGAACATGAAACTAAGAGATGGGATGTTGATAGATCAAGTATTAGGTAAGGCATTTTTGCTAATATTGTAGCTCACAATAAAGAGGATAACTGGACATGATATTTTTTTATAATTAAACACACGTGCAATAGGTACCCGTTTATAGGGTAGGCAACCATTCACATTCATACAAGGAAAGAGCAAAGACAAGAGAGAGAGAGAAAAAGAAAATACACTCATGTCCGAAGTGGGGTTCGAACCAGGACCTCCCTATCCGCTGTCAGGCACACTGACCACTAGACAGAGTAGGCCCATCAATTATTAGGGGATCATCTGCTTCGTCACTGTTTCTAAATTATGAAGATTCCGCCACATTGGTATAGTCCAGGGGTGGCCAAACTTTTGGGATCCGGGGTCTACTCCACATTTAAAAAATCGAAGGCGGTCTACCAATGTTCATCTACCAATGTCATTTATGTTAAATATTCATCTGTTAAATGCGACCAATGTTTGTTTTTTGTTCATGTTTGAAAAAGCAGATTTGCAAAGATACCTCGATCCAAACGTATGATTTCAAATACAAAATCAATTTGTAAATATTTTAAAACGTTTCCTCAGAAATTAATTTCCAAAAATCAGTATCCCAAAATATGCTCTGGATTTAAGAAATATATCGCATCTTAATTTAATAATATTTTCCTCGACCATGACTGATGTGATATCTATTAAATGTCCTATTTTTTCAGTTACTCCATCAACGTTGACATTTTCATTAAATGGAAATATCATAAAATTGAGTATTTCTTTCAAAATAATTAAGCCAAGGAATCTTCTTTCAAATTCTTCAAACAAAACATGTAAGTATTAAGATATAAGTCTCGGTTTGGAATATGGATGCACTCTTCCTCCATGTTTTTGAAGTTTCTCAATTCGTGCTTTCTTAATTGAGATGCATACCTTTCAATAGTTTTTTTGAATGTTTTAATCGTGTCCTCATCCTGTCCGTTTAAGGTTTTAAATCGTAAACCTTTAATCATAAATCTTTAAATCGTAAATCTTTGCACAGTTTGTTTTGGGTTTTAAAGCATAGACTGTATAGTAAACTTTATTTTAAATAATTCATTGATTCCATGTCATAGGTCATAAATGTCTTCGCGGTCTGCCAGCCAGTCGACCGCGGTCAATGTCTTGGCAACCCCTAATATAGCCCAACCCTGGACTAAGTACGGTAAGTATTCTGCTGCAATAACATCTTTTAGATACGATACGATATATGAAAATTGAATTTAATTCGATGTAATGAAGGATATTGTGTTATGAGGGAAAAAACCAATAATTGTTGAGCATCAACTTGGGACTATACAATGATCTACAAAATGTGAATATAACTCATCGCAGTGAAGGATATTGGAATCGATAAACAAAAAGCTATAGCTGTTGAACATCAATTTATCTGAAATTCGAGAATGAGTTATTTACTTTTTTTATCACAGTATTACTCTTTCATTTTTTTTTTGTAAGTTCAATTGGTTTGGTGTACTAAAAGTCAGACGAGATTTGTGCAAATGAAATACATCACCATGGCCTTGTAATAGGGCAGCGCTTCTCAGAGAATCAGTTCAAGATTTGACACCTGCCACTGTTGAACAATTGGAGATCGCGGTTAAAATTTTGCCTTCTGCATACACGTCAGTCAGCGCGAGTGTTTGGGAGTTTTCTGGGTTTCTTCCCTTGCGACCAGTGAATATGGTGTACTATCTGTAAAAATCTTTTCGGTAGCAATTCACGTGGTAAATATTAGGTTGGGGAAAAAGAAATCCATTATTTTTACTTGAACTTTTTGTAACTTCTTTCAGATTCGCTTTGTAAAAAGGTTTAAAACAGTTTTCATGTAGATTTTTAGGTCTTGTGCGAAGCTACGACTGCTGACATGCTGTCAAGTTTGATAATTTTTGATATTTTATAGACATTCTCGACGAGGTTGCATCCATACGAGGAGCATCTTTAGCATCAAGAATACCCAAACGGAATCGACGAAACCAAAATTGTACGTAACTGGTTATTACAGTCTTATATAGGACGATAAACACCTTTCACAAGTTTAGCCACCTGGTTAGCATTTTCGCCATTATAAAAGAAAAACTAAAATGTATCGAATTTTCTGTTTGTTGTCTTCCATTTTTAATACCTTGTACTCGTAACTGAATGAATCAAACAAAAAACCGCAAGAGAATATTTTAGTGTCAAATGTCACCTTTCCAATGAGCATAAATTTGAAATTGTTTGGTAGATACCTCACGAGATAGCGATCACTACAGACGTCTACTGAAAAAATAATGGATTACTTTTTCCCCAACCTAATATTAAAATGCTTTGCAATAGCACAACAGCGTAGTGACAAAGCACCATGCACCTATTGTTTACCAATGGCTAGTATCAAATCTTGAACCTTCTATTCTTAAGCTATTTTACCATAAATACAATCAGCTATTTTAATTATTGCTTATTGGTTGTAATTAATGCGAAGTTACATGAATTGTACAAATTTGTTTCCCCCCCCCCATTTCCAAATGTAAAGATTTGTGCTGACCAAATGCAAAGACTACCAGAAAGGCTTGAACTGGTGACATAAACACATATTTATTAGAAATATATTTATTTACAATTAAAGGGTTGTCAAACACTATAAAAGCAGCAGATGAGCCAAGCAAATAATACTGCGATTAAATTTGACTTAGGCATCAACTTTTTAGGCCTTAAAAAAGGCATTAAAAAAGACTGAAGAATTAAAATTTAAATTACAGAATAGGGCACTGGGATTATACTTTTAATACTAACGGACTTATTAAGAAAATAAATAAATACCGCACAATACTCACACATTATTAAATTATAAATAGGAAAATAGGGTGCACGAACTAATTGAGCAAAAAGAAAGAGAAAACTCAAAGAAATTTATACATTCTAAATAACATCAAGTTTCTGAGTATTTTAGAAAATATTCGGTACACTTTGTAATCAACTCAAAGTGAAAATAATTTTTTTTTCTTACGGCGGGGACCCGTCGCCCACAACAAGGCCAGAAACTGCTATTCATTTCAGCGTTACCCGGTGGGCACCTGTGAACCAAGTCACGGAGGTACGAGTAGCATTTGTGATGGCGTGGGCACGCCACACCATCACAAACCCATTTATAGGTGGGCCACATTCATCCATCATCTCAGAAGAAAAACAAAGAAACACAGAGAGAGAGAGAAAGAAAATGTGTCCATGCTCTGACGGGTTTCGAACCCGGGACCAACAGCCCAGGTTCAGTCAGGAACAGTAACCACTCAGCCATAGGTCGGCAGTAAAAATAAAATTACAACGATAACGATAATTATAAAATTTTGAATATCATGAAAACAAGAAGCTTCCAGATGTTTCTAATATAATTTTTCATAAATATTTCAAAGAGTTATTTCTCATTTTCATAAGTATTCACTCAATCTACATAGTGTATAAATTAATCTTACTATTAAATACTTAAATTCGTATAATAGTTATTATTAACACTTTTGGCCGCCCAACCTGTCTAGTAGTTAGCGTACCTGACTACAGATGGGTGGGACCTGGGTTCGAATCCTGACTCGGGCACGGATGTACTTTCTCTCTTGTCTTTGTCCTTTCTTTCTTTGTGTGTGTGTGAATGGTTGCCTACCCTATAAACGGGTACCTATGGCATGTGTGTACGAGGAGGTCGGACTCCACATCAAATATGGTTGAGTTGGAAAAATACAGCAGCGCACCCCATTTTGCCAGCCTGGCTGGCACACACACGACAACAACAACATTAACACTTATGACAAAAAATCAAATTATGAAACATAATTATTCAACTTTCTTTCCCCATTACTTGTCGCATTGATTAGAAAATTTATCAACCAAAATTAATTAAATATACCAGTGTTAGAGATTAAAAAAACTATGCTGCGCGCTTGCATAAATGGTATAACGATTTGCATAAAAATTAATACAGCTATCATTATATGTGTGTGTGAGTTATATGCTTATTTAAAGTATTTGAACTAACTTATATGCAGAAAAATTTAATTATTAAAAATTTCTACATTGAATACAAAACTGCGAATTAAAGTAAGTGAATTTAATCGTATGGCGTTTTAGGTGGTTATAAAATTTGCTTGCAATACATATGATTAAATAATTCATAGTCAGAAGAAACGAAATTTCGGAAAAATTTAGAAAATTGTTTTTAATAATAATCTATTGTATGCTAAAACATAAATTAAAAGAATATTTTCACATGTTCTACTTAAAAAAAACTAAAAAATAATTTCATTTTTAAACAAAATTTTTAAACAATTTTCTTGTGAAAAATTAGAAAAGAATATTTTGAATAATTAATTCCCATAAAAAAAACTCCCAACTTTATAAATTGCTTGCGCAAATATTGACCCACACAGTTCCAGCAATAACATCAATTTTCAGAGAAATGAAACGAAATTAGAACAATGTATCAAAACCGTAATTATCACATAATTATGAGTCTTGGAAAACTAAAGATGTTTATTAATATTTTAAAAGAGAGGCTAAGTAATTTCTAATCTATGAATCTTCAATATTATTTTGAACTTATATGAGATTCAAAGGCTCGGTTTCATTATTTTTATTTAAGAAATGAATAAAATTATTAAATATAAAAATAAAAAATGGAGATTATAATTATTTTGGCAATCTGAATTAATTTTATTTAAATAAATAACAGAAAGAAAGATATAATTGTGTTAAATAAAGATTGAAACACCCAAAAATAGGGAGAGGTAAAATAGTAAACTTTTCAAAACTCAGATTTTTTAATGCATATAAAATACTCTATATATCAGAGGTCGCCAAAGTGGTCTATATAGACCCCTAGGGGTCTATTTAACAACAGTAGGGGTCTATCTGACCCAAGGGGTCGAATGGGGGTCTATTGGGACTCGAAGGAAACACAGTTCTTATTACGCAAATCACGCATATCTAACTGCTTACGTAAAAATTTGAAATGTTTTTATAATTGACTTAGTATTATATTCTTTATAGAAAATAAAATATGGTTGAAGCCGGTTTCAGTCACGTTAATTCAATTTTAACTAAAAACAGAAATAAATTAAATGTGGAGCTTCAAGGTAATTTACGGTTAAAATTGACTAATTTCGAACCCAATATAGCGAACCTTGCCAAAAAACACCAGGCACACTCATCTCATTAAGAAGTAAAAGATCTGTAGCTACTTTACTTACTGTTTCCGATTTATTAAATTAAATATTTAGACTAATATACAGTTCTATTTTAATTACCTGAAAATTACCTTTGTGGGGGTCTGTGGAGATTTCGAAAAATTATATAGGGGCGATGATCCAAAAAGTTTGTCGAGCCCTGCTCTATATAAAAATCCAAAATAATGATGAGAATAAGGCTACTCTCAAATAAAGGCTTGACTTAATCAGGAACTTCATTGAGAGCCGCTTAAAAACCGTTTCATGAGCTCACAGGTCTGATTTAACATCAGGGACCCCGTGGAGTGAGGCTCAAGAGTAGTGAGCCCACAGGTCTGATT
>JAPDSC010025920.1:0-20707 GCA_026290005.1 Latrodectus geometricus
TGTTACATTATGATTATTTGTATTTTATGTTATGTTATGATTATTATGTATTTTATGTTATGTTATGATTTGTATGATATTTGAAAGGGGGAGATGTTTTGAAATATTTTCAGAAATATATAATTTGCACTTTACTATAAAAGGGGTTTGTAATAATATGAAAACATTTTGAAAAAATATCACTGAAAAACGTTTGAATTAACATAAAAAATGTTAAGTGTATAAATTTAGATTAAAAATAAATATTTTTGTAAAAATAAAAATGAATAATTTATTTAAAAGAAATTTTTTTACTGATATATACTTTTTATTACATAAAATAAATATATTTAAACAGTGTACGTATTCAAAAATAATTTCAGCAATTTATTAGTAAAATTCTATTATTTATTTTAAATACAAAAATAAATTGCGATTTTTTTATCAAATTCTTTGAATAAACCTTATATTACAAAACATTTCAGTTTAATTTCTTATGAATCCAATGTATTCTAAAATGTTCAGCTTAAATAATTCAGCAAAGTTATATATCATGCCCAAATATTTCTTCTACATTGAATTTAAATTTTACATAAAGACGAGAAATTCCTTTAGGAGAAAGAAGATAGAATTAAATAAAGTTTGTATTTGAAATTTCTAGAAAGAAAATTTATAAAGTATTAAATTTATAAGGTTAAATTATTTTGTAAAAGTGTTAATGCAAATTAGTTAAAGCTCTTTATCTGGTTGAAAATATTTGCTTTATATTTTGTTTTTTATTTTTATACAAATATTTTACTTGTTTGATATTATTAAAATGCAGTATTTAACTTTTATATTTATAGACTATTTCTTTTTATTATACGAAAGGGAAAATAATAATTTCATTTAGATCTGAAATAGTTTTTCAAAGAAAGCTATGAAATATTTTTAAAATTCAACATTATCATTATTCTTTTAATAAAAAACTTGTACAATTAATATTCCTTTTTCATTTTATACGGCAAATATTATGTTTATAACCAAAGTAGAAATAGACGTTGAGCAATTGTTTCAAACTTCCATTAAAATCTAATTTGTGCAATAAACTTGCTATTAATTATGAATGCCATATATATGGTGGTGCTATTTAATTTTGCAAATAATTGTTTAGGTATGCATCAATAATTTAATTACACATGCTTAAAAAGGTTTAATTAAAAGTTTTGAATGTGTTAAAAGTTTTTATTAGAGAGTAGTTAATATGTTAATGTGCATTTAAAACGAAGTATTAATATATTATAAAAACTTTCTCAAATATATTAATTTATAAATGAAAATCAATTTTAATGATCAGTCTCAAAAAATTTCTTTATGTATTTTTTAACAAGAATGTCTTCACATAAAGTATATTACCTGGTTTATATAACTTTATATACAGGATGTTTCCAAATCAACGATTCATTTTCATAAACAGCATGTTTAATGAAGGAAATTAATACATGCATAGAACAAAGTGTGTATATATAAAAAGGAATTATTAAAGTTAAACATGTTCACCCTAATGTTGACAATGCACGGAAGACGTTTCACCATGGAACAGATAACATTCTTTAGTTGATCAGCTGTGATGCTGCTGTTTCCGCAATTCCTACACGCAGCTGATTGCAGACTTGTGACTTTAACCCTATCTACACGGGATTTAATGTAACCCCAAGCGAAGAGGACACACAAGTGGGGTTTGATCAGAAGACCTTGGTGTCCATATATGCTGTGATCCTCTACAGATACACCATACTAGGAACGTGTGGTTAAGATAACCCCGAACAATGTCCTGTTGGAACACAACAGTATTCAGAATTTAAATTGTGATTGCCAATAAAGCTGAGAAATATCAAGGTAAGTTGTACTATATATCATTTCCTCCACAAACATGAATGGATCATAAATTATCGTTTTTAGTCATCCCTAACTATAAGTTAAGCTTCGGTATGTTTCTTTTCCTTTCTTGCAACTCACGAAGGTTACTGTCGGTCCATTTCCGACAGTTCTTATTATTCATTAATCCACATGTGTGAACTGTGGCTTCATCTGCTGACAGGATTCGGTCTACCAAATCATCATTTTCCAAGATCTTCAAAACAACATTACACATTGTCATAAGAGCTGCATAATTTTTCTCATCCAAGAGAAGTAATACTTGCATGCGATACGATTTTATTCAAAATAAAGTGAAGAGTAGTCCAAAAAGTGATTTAAGCAATTTTCAACATAGGGTTGAACCAAAAAACATGTGGCTACTCCTATCAACTGCCTCAAGAATGGTCTTGATGGTAATGTCAGAAGTTGATGATCATCTAGTACGCTTTTCATCCGTCACGCTACTAAACTAGCTACGTTTGAGTTTTCACAAGTAGCTTGATATTGGCCCTTTTTAGTGACTCTTTTTAGTATTTTCAGTGGTACAGCTGACGCACCTGTTCAAATGTTTTACCCCTCATTTTCCTGGAAACGATGGTTATTATTTCCTTAAGGAGAACATTCCTTCTAATACCTGTGAACGAAATCAGTACATTAGTGTTTTCATGGAAATGGATCGCTTCTTTGGAACACCATATATATTGTGTACTAATACTGTGTGCATTGTAAGGAAAATACTTGCATTATTAGGATCAAATTACCTAAAAACTCAACCCTTTGGTTTTTTTACAGTATCATTGGAGCTATTTTTAATTCATAATTTAAAATGAACTTTTCTCTAAGCACGAAATTATTCTCTTAAGCAGTTATATTGAGCTCGTGTAAGTTTGAAGATAATCTAACTTTTATCTTTATATTGATCTGGTAATATTAAACTGAACCTTAATTATGTGTCAACTGAGCGATGACAAGAAACTATTCGTGGTTGAAGACTATTAATCTACCTAGCCATAATCGACTATAATGTGCTTTGAGTTCTGTTATCCGTTGTGTAACAAATGCAAGTACATGAAAAATGAAACTTAATGTTCAGAAAAATCAAATTTACTTATTTTGAAATGAACAACGAATAAATATCGGTCTTAAAGAAGATATATGGTTACTGCTGCTTTTTTTATAACTGTGTTAGCATATAATCTTTCTTTTCCAAAAATTAACACTCCTTTTCGAAATGATATTGCTTGCCTAAAGGAAAAGCAACGCAATATTATAAAAGGTGTTGCTTTCTTTATTTCAAACGAAAGATTTTGTAACATCCCCTTTTTGCTTACAAACTGCGATAAAAGGTATACCTGATTTACCTGTCAAACAATTTTTTGCATTTAATAATCCAAAAACAAGAATTTTTAAAATAATAACATTGAAAAATAGATAGATAAATAATTTTAAAGTCTTCTTCATAAAGACTTTACAAATGCTCTTTTTGTCATCTAGTGAATATGAAGATGTGGTCACCGATTTCACAAACGATTTCAAATAAAGACAAATTATTGACAATGTATGCAGTCTTTATCTCAAGGCCATCAACTATTAACTCTTATCTTCTGTAAGCGATGTCATTTACAAATTTCCTGAAGAGAACTTCTAGCTTCATTATACCAACTATGTGAACGTCCGATAAATTAGTCCTACTGACCCTATTCCTTCTTTCACTTCTTGGGAAAAAGGATATTCAAACTAGAAAAGAAAATTATCCATGATTAAAAATACTAGATAACATTTATGAAGAAAATCCTTTGAAATCTGAAAACAAAATAATCATCCTTGGAAAATTTTAAACTGTAAAAATACATTTAAATTATTCTTTAAATAAATACCGTACATTAAATTACACCTTTATTAACTAATGAATTACAAATAATCAAAATGTGTCAAATATTAATTAAATCAACTTTTTTTAATACTATATAAAAGAAATACACTAAGTATTTTTTATAGACACTTCATGTTTTATTAAAAGAAATTATTAAAAATTATTATTATCCTGAATTAAAAAATAACAAATTTAAAAATATTTAAAGCAAATTGTTAAAGAAGTCAAAATGATATGGAATGCATAGTTAATAACTTACAATAATTTTAAAAAAATGAAGATAAATTTGAAAATTTTAACTTGAATATTTACTTAAAAGATTAATTAATAGTTGCAAATTAATAATTATTAGAATGAATTAGATTAAAGAGTGATTAAAATTTTTAATTATGTTAACTTGAAACTTAGATTAAAACTGTGAACTGTTTTTTGTGTGGCATGAATAAGGCAGAATACAATCATTTTTAAATTGCACCGAATTCAAAATAAATATATTCAGTCAAAAATTATTCTATTTATCATGGTTAACATAATAATATAAATGAACACATTTCCTGTTATTCTTAAGAGAAAAGTAATTTTAAATTTTAAGTAGTAATATATTGTTATTTTAATTACTAATATATTGCATGTGAAGTAGTAATATATAATTTTTAATTAGTATTTTTTCAAGAATATCAGTTTTTTGCTGTTATTTAAAAGTTCATACAATGAAATTTCCTTCTGTCATACATAATTAAATACCACAAAAGAAAACTTTTGAGATACCGCAGGTATAATGCACTTAAATCTTCTTTTTGTTGTAATAACACTGTCACTATCTCCAAAATTCATTTCTATTCAGCAAGTCACAAGTTATTAATTGTGGTTAGAAGAAAACAAGGCACCACTTAACCTAGGTGTATTCGTTGCTTTTCATTCTTACATTTTGCGAAATGATCTATTTCAACGGTTGTTGGCAAATTAAATTACTTCATCGTCTCTTGCACTGTACAAGTACTCTTCTGGGGCTAAGTTGAGATGGTCCACCCTGTGACATATACCCGTGATTAACCGGTCACCAGACGACCGAGGAGCTCAAAAATGAACTGTCTCGAGAAATGGGGTTTCCTCTGACAAATTGGGAGCGAAGGGACGTTTGTCGACAAGGGACTATATGCGAAACAACTATAGTAACTATAGTTCTGATAATATGTAATACAGAGAAATATAGTAGTAAAAAATGTTTTCGATAATGTTGATTCAGAAATGTTTACTTTTTCCACTCTTTCAAAAAATCTTCTTCAACTTCAGTAAACTTAGCAAACTATGTCGTGATGGGGCAAAATGAATTTTATTATTTTATTATTATTATTTTATTTTAACAAAATCGTGATGGGGCAAAATGATATATTTTTGAATGAATGATAATAAATTTAATTTTGCATGTGATTTTAAAGTAAATTTATTTTATCACAGTTATGGAGCAAATTAGGTACTTTTTTATTTGCAAATTTTTAAATTTAAGTTATTTTTAAAATTAAGTTAATAGTTAAAGTACTAATCACCTATCCATACATCAAATAGTTTCGCAGAATATGAAAAACGAAATGAAATCAAATAATTTAGGTAATTTGGAAATTAAGCTGATACTTTTAAAGCGAATAATACTCTTCTTTAGTCTCACCATATGTTTATTCACCATTTATTTATTTATTTTTTGTAATGGAAGGTAGCAATTCCCCTTGCCTTAACTATTTTTGAAAAAAAAAAAATAGAAAACAATTTTTTATTTTGTATGCATTTTTCTTTGGTTAAATACTAGTGGAAGTATTCTAGTTTGTTTCCTAACAAAATGAAAATGTGTACTATGTAGAATATTACCCACCAACCGGAAGACAACATAAGGTGGATGTTCAGTTGCTTTATATCTATCTTCGACTTTCAGGTTATGCGGTACCATGACAAACTTTTTTTGACAGATATTTGACAAATGTTTTTCTGTAGTTTTTTAAATGCTTTTTTATTTGTAAAAATGGAAATACTTTTAACGGCATCTACAAGTATAACACAAAGATCATCAGTGAAGTTTGCTCATAGTAAGAAAATAACATTGCATTAAAATTTACTTAAAGGAATGTCATAAATCAAATTATGATTTAAATACACAAAATATTAGGTAGGGAAATTAAAAAAGCTCATAATTCGCTGTAAATTATATAAAGCAAGGTAAGCAAAATTTCTTGATACTTCTATTTAATGGCTTTCAAAAAGGATACCGATGAGTTTTTATCTTAAGTGGATTGAATGATGTGATTAAGATTTTCTTAAAATCTTCATCATATAGAATTCATTTAATAAAACACCACAAATAAAAAGCTATGCAATCAAAGAAAAAAATGAAAAATATAAATGAAAAAAAGGTGTATCAAACTAATGAGAATAATTAAATTGACTTGAAAAGCATTTTTTTTGAAAGATTTGCTATTTTAGAAGGATAATGACACATATACAATGTTTTGAAAACTTATTTTTATCCTACGCTTGTTTTTGACATCTATAACATTAGCTGACGAGCAGCCTTATAAAAGGATGATAAAGCATAAGACGAATTAAAATTATAGTCTCCGTAGAGTTATCTTCAAGATACATAAGGAAAATGGGAACAAGAAACATATACTTAGCTGGGTATCATCCATATCTCCCTAGTGGCCCAGAGAACAACAAGCCGAATCCTTGAGTCCAATAAAATATAAATGCTTCTGCATATAATCTTGTTATATAAGCAACTCCAACAGACGAGCCAGGAAACTGGGGATTTTAATAATTTTGCTTAAAATGTTTCGAAAAATTAATAACAGTAATCAAAACATCAATATTTTGATGCTATTAAATCTTAAATTGCAACTAATTGTATACAATGTGAAATGTTTATATACAGATATCACATAATTTGATAACATAAAAACAAACAAAATCTGGATGACACTGTGCATGAAATAAATAATAATGTATATACATATATTCATCTGAAATATAAAATCACTCAAAAATTAATAAGTAGGTTTCGAAATATTATCAACCACAATAAAACCTTTAGAAGAAGAAATTCAATTTTCAAATTTGTAACAAATCAAGCAATAAAACTTTCACTATAAATTACCTAATTTTTATTATTTATATAATAAATTATTTCTTATTATATATATATAAAATTCTTAGAACGATTTCGATAAAGAATTAAAAAAATAGAATGTTTTGGAATAAAAAGTTTTGGCAACAGCTTATTATTTGAAATGAGAAATATCAGTTAATACTTTTAAACTTATTCTTCTTTCAGAAATATCACATGTAAACAAGCTATAGATTGAAGGATATATTTTTGCGCTTTCCAAAGAAAAATATCTTAATATATCTTTATACAGAATTCAAAAACGTTGTGAAATACATAGTATTTCTAAGTGCAAAATAAACAATATTATTAATCGGAGTGGTAAAAATCACCAATCATTATTTTTACATGGAAAGAATACTCCAAACGAATATCCGAAAAAGGTACGTATTGTTTCTAAAGTGAAATCGCTGGTAACAAGAAAAAAGTCGCCAACACAGAAATCAATTGCAAAGTCTGTAGATTAATCTGTAGCAACAATAAATAAAATAATAAACCAGGATTTACAACTTAAAAAAGCTAAAAAACATAATGTTCATCAGCTTTTGCCGAGACATGTGGCTCAACACGAAACATTTTGTAGAATCTTGTATGAAATCCATTTATCTGGAGATAAATGGAAATACATTGTGACCCTTGATGAAGCATGAGTTTACTTAAATGACTGCAAAAAAAAGGTCTATTTACTATAGAAAACGAGGTGAAAAAAAAAATTCAAATCTGGTTCCGTCAATGTGAAGAAAGTTTCAGTAAGGGGTTTCTTCTACAATTGGAAATTAAATAAGAAGATAGGAAAAAATGTTAAAATCAACTCATTATACTATCAGAAGAAGGTTTTACTCCCAATTTTTATAGAAGAAATTCCACTTCTTTATCCCAATGATTTTCAAAGAGTGAAACTTCATCAAGACAAAACTACAAGTCATACTTCAAAAGCTACCACTGGATTCCTTGAAAAAATGAAGGCTAGTACAGGTATTTCATATATATCTTTTCAACATATGCCTGCAAAATATCCTGATGTTTTATCTATAGAATATGATGCCTTTGGTCTGTTAAAAAGAGCCCTTTCTAAAAGTAATCTCACCACGATAGATGGACTCTGGAAAGTCGTGGAAGAGGAATGGAAAGCAATATCCCTGGAAATTTTACGAAAATTTCTTCTATCATGGAAATCACGATGCAGACTTATAGTCCAGAGAAAAGGCTATCAGATCGAACATTTAAAAATAGTCTTTACATTTTAAACATTAATTAAACGGTCCTGAAATCTTTCTAAAAATGAATTAATACACTCTGTACTTTTGCATTATATCTTTTGCTTTTGTAATTTTAAACAATTTTCGAGCTTATATATATATTTTATATACATATATCTTATATATTTATATATATAAACCTAATAGTTTTTACACTTTGTGTGTGTGTATTATTATACAATTTAAGTTCAGTTATAAATAAATTATTTTGTTGTATACTGTAAAACTATCTTTATTTAGTTACAATACTAAATGAGAAAATTAATATTTCATATTATTATTTTTATTAACATTTATGGAAAAAGAGGTGTTATACAGATAAGAAAGATTAAATGCTTCTGAAACATTTTTGATTCATAAAACTCGGAGAAAATGTATACCCATTGTACCAAATTAAGAGTGATATATAGAAACATGTTTTTGAATTTATAAATAATAAATTGTAACTGAAACTAATCTGTTTCAGATTATTTAAGTTTTTATAGATTATTTGAATAATTTAATCTATTTCTGATGAGGGTTCCTTTATTTAATAACAATACAATTCTCTGTTTTTTATTTGTTTAGTTCTATTAGTAATTTATTTCCATTATACCTTTTAAGAAAAAGGGTAAAAAAATGAGATTTAAATATAATCAGTTTCATTTCACATGTTTTCTGTTTCAATTTTCAAAATGTCTTTTCTCTTATAGTATTGGTAAATTGTTCTTGCAAATAATTTATTATTCATATGAAAAATTCATATCTTAGAAGAAACTTAATTGAAAAGAAATTTATTTATAATTATAGCACGCTTTATAGAAAGTCAAATATTAAATTACAGAAACAGGTTAATATCTTTAATTTAATAATGAAAAACAAAGTGGAATTTTAATCATTACCGTGTAAAATGAATTAATGGGGAAAAAAAAGTTGTCATTTATTTTGCGATTAAATTTTATTCTTATTAAGGAAGGTAAGAATAATTCATGAACATGAATATGAAACTCGTTTACATTTTTGAGATAAAATCCTAATGAGTATTAAAAATCATTTGAATACAAATTGTAGTTTTTTACATTCCTTTAGGAAAGACTAAAAAATTCATTTGTTTTAATCACGGAAAAATTTTTTACTGGAAGCTTCTTAATTACTAATTTTGTAAATCTTTAATTTTTATAGATTATTTTTATTAAATGAGCTATCTTAAAGTAGTCCTTTCATAAAATTATACAATTTTTTTCTTATTTAATTACTATGATATTAAATTTTAAAATTGAATAATTTGAGATATTCTTATCGGCTTTAGATATATTTAAAAATACTTTAAAAAATGAACTTCGTACATTGTAATAATAAACTTAATCCCATTTTAAATTAAGTTTAGAAATCGATTTGTCAAAGATTTAATACTGCCTTCTATATAGCAGTTTTTCAAGAAGAATTTAGAAGTTAAATTGAGAGACTTTTCTGATAATTTTTTTTATGAAAGTAAAAGTTATTTTCCTGTATTTATAGATTCAGAACTAGTTATTTCTTGAAAGCAAGAACTATACATTTCTTATTATTTTACTTTGCCAGATGTTGTTTGATTTTTTTTATGGTTTTTGACATTCTTTTAATTAAGCATGCCGCCTTTTTGTCACATCTCAAACATAAAAACGAATGTCTTTTTTGAAAACCAAACTTTATGATTATTTTGTTGAAAAAGCGTGTTTCTTATTTTTCTGCATTAATAGGAATGTTACTTCAATGCAATCACAAAAAACTCAACCCTAACACCTCAAGGTTGCTTTTTCTTTAAATAGTAAGATATATGTTTATATTAGCAAAGAATTTCGTCTAAAAATTGTCGCATCAGACAGCAAAGTCTTTCATCTTCAATTCTGCAAAATATAGTTCAGTTGTTATACTGCCTTGAGATAGCTTCTTTCATCATTCCATAAAAATATATCTCCTAATTGTAATACTTTTAGAAGTTTCTGAATATTTTAAGTTTATTGTCAGTGTCACTATATTTCTAAATGTATTTTTAAATTGAGTAAATATAATAATATTTTAAATTTTGTGGTATGTCCAAAAATTTCACAGATTTATTATTTATAAGTAATATTTTTCTATCCAATGTTACAAAATTTTTTTCAGCATTTACTTTCAGTAAATTGAAGTAAGCTTTGCTAATGATTCAAATTTTTCATTGACATGATCTTTCGGTTTCTAAATATTTTTACAACACATAGATGAACTGCTTCATCATTATTGAAATTTTATTAATGACTTCAATCTAAAAATTTCTGATTAACCCAATTAATAATAGAAATTGATATTGAAACTTTTTTGACCACTATTATTTAAAGATCTGGAATTTATCATATTTATCATATTGTATTATACAATAGCTATCACTCAATATAAGAGGTTCGAGTGACAGTTTTAATTTTATCTTCGAGTTACTGCAATATATATTTTCATATTGTATTAAAATATTTTAACACTTTCAAGGATACATTGATATAATTTCAAGGAATTTCAATGATATAATTGTAAAGCAATTTAAAATGTATTTTTCTTTCATTAAAGTTGTGTTTTCTAATAAAGAAGTAACTGGCATGTTTCACAGAAGGCAACATTAGACATAAAATGGTTTAATAATTCACATGTACACTGCAGACTGTCGTTCTTTAGGTGAATAATGAAACAGCGCGTGATTAACTAGCAGCTAGTGGACAGAAAGACAAAAACAAATCATCGCTGGATAAAAAATATTTTTTTGGTTGCATTAAATATGGAATGAAATAAAGATAAAATATACCTGAAATCGTTTATAAACGCATATAAAATTTAAACCAATTTACTCGCTTTTTATATTAAAAATAATGAAATTATTAATTTTAAAATGTTTGAAAATTTCAAATAGGCTTAAAATTATTGTGCTTCTTTATTTATATACAAAATTTTAGTTATTTTAGTAATGAGACACTTGATAGATGTAACGAAATTAAATAAATAAACACTTCAATAATTCATGCAATTTTAATTAAAAATATTAATTAAGCAACAGGATTTATTTTAAAATCATTTCTACGAGTGTAAACCATTTTTGAAACTAAATTTTTCATTCATAACACTTCATAGTGCGTTTTAGAAGTTATAAAATCAATTCTTAAATCAAAAATTATAAGAAAATAATTTTACTGTCAAATTTTTGTCATCAAAACAAAAGGATCAGTATTATTAGATTTAATTAGTATAAGTGTTTTTTGTATTCATATAATAATTTTTTTATTCATTTATCTTGTTTTGTTTTGAATATTAAGATCATAGATACTGTGCAATCTTTTATCATCAAACTCATAATAATAAAGAAAATGTTATCTAATATGAACTTAAGAAAATATATTGTATTTTTAAATTATTCGTTCTTATAAATAAGACTTGGTAAAATTATTATTGACTATTAATTTGTGATTGAGGTAAGAAAAAAAATATACTGTTAAATGATTGAGGAAAAAATGCAATGAAAGGTGTATACGAAAAAAAATATTTTTTTTTTCAAATCACTATTAATCAAATATTAATAGTTAAAATATGTAGTAGAAAATTACAATTCTGATATTTTAAGTCTAAAAGTTATATACTAGAAAAAGTAAAAGATAAAAATAACATCAGAATATTCTTAATAGAAATAACATTAGTCACTTACCGGCTGGTAAGTTAGTATTTAAGCTAATCGTCAAACTGTCATTAATTAAGGAAATATTTTACAAATTTCTAATTATAATATTATGAAACCAGCCTTTCATCCCTTCAAAAGGTCGATACAACTGAACACAAACAATATTTAGGAACTAAACATGGGGAGTTTCACGTTAGGCTGACCACCTAAATGGGATATATGCTCCTCAACGCCCTAGGTTAAGAAACATAAATGAGAGATGTATATATATTGGCCTTCGATGGGTTGTCGTACAACATTTTTAAGCTTAATATTGTAAAGTGTCTGAAGGAAGTTCTAAGGTTTAGAAATATTTCAGATAAATGTTAAAACTAATAAAACTGCAGTTTTTGATTACCTGACATTTTTTACATACCCATGTATAGTTGATTAAGTAATTATATAAACATGAGAAAATTTAATTTCTCTGACTATCATAAACAAATATTATTTCTTACTTATTTAGTACATTAGAGCTTAAAAAACTGATTAGACTTCATATATAAATACATTCATACATACATACATACATATTTCTGATCATTAAAATCTTAAAACTATGGTGGATGGATCTTACGAACGTTAAAACTATATGAAAGTGTTGGAATAAGTAAAAGATGAGAGTATTTCAGTCAAAGCAAGTGAAAGAAACGACTTCTGAAACACTACATTAAATAATTGATGTACAGATTATTTCTCATTCATAAATCATTTTATAAGTTCAGACTTTTCTCAGAATATCATGTTATATCTGGAATAGTAAGAAAAAATGCTTACCAGGTGTTGGTGTTTGATAGAGATAAGATTTACTTCCTATCGAGAATTTAAATTATGTTTCATGATATTACCACTAATACATATGGAAATGAAATCAGTATCATGAGAATGTGGGATTGATGGGTTGTTGAAGGTTATATTGAATGGTATGCAGGATCTTAACGTCCTTCCTTAATGACTTCAGAGAGGAGACATTTACTGAAGTAAGCCTTGTAAAACCATACAGCCATGTAACAAACCGTTAGCCTAGAAATAAGCTTGTTTGCAACATGTCAGTATCCTCTCATAGAGTGCGAAAAAATTTAGAGCAAAACAATCTGTCAGCGCATCTACCATTACTTTGATTTTTTTCAGACAATGCATTATAAAGAGAAACGGCAATTTTTTATGCAACCATGGAAAAAGCTGGTTTTAAAAATCGTACACTGTCTACCTTTTAAAAAAGTCTCAGTTTTGAGTGGAACATTCTGAAAGTTTACATTGCTGAAGTCTCCAAAGAGAACACTATTTGAATGGTTTCATTCGATATCACTAAAGAGCTCTTTACCTGGTGCTATGGGAGGCCTTAGTGGTAAATTTGATTAGGACATCATTCTCCTTGTCAGGAGGAAGTGAATGTAAATCCTGACTTAACACGTCGTGTTCACTAAATTAGGCTCGGGAACTTTAAATAGGTCGTTCTTACAATGTCTTCCACGTTAAATAATACCTTTGGGAATGGCAGTCGAGTATTGGGTTCTTCTGATTGGTCTACTTCTAAATTAAGATTACTCCCACCTGACAGCTTCCATCTAACAGGTAGAGCCCAGCTAAGGGCTAGGTACTAGTAAGTATGCTGGAACTCACGCAACTGGTGTGATGATATGGGTGACCATTGGTTACACAACATGTTCATCTTTAGTTCTGATGGAGAATAATTTGAACGATGAACTATTCACTTCTGATATCTTAAGGCTAGTGGTTATGCTCTATATTTGATGTCCACAAAATGTTATCTATCAAGAGGGTAATGCAAAGCTCATATTGCACTTCATGTTTTAATCCTCCTAAGTAGAGAGGATATTCCATTGTAGTTTCGGCTTACTTCCCTTCAAGATCTGAGACCAATTAAAAACTTTTGATCAGGAATGCTAAGAGACTGGTTTGGTAAACTTTTTAGCAGCTACTTTTGATGAAATGTGGCATAGACTTGAATCAATCTGAAGTGAATTGAACCTTTCTGTCATCCGAGTTTAGTCTGATTCTATGCTTCTGCTTTAGTTACAAGAATTTAAAATGTTTCTACTAATTCATACCATTTTATTTCCTTCCTATCATAATGTCACAATTTTAATTATATCTATATATATTTCTTTTTTCTAGTCTTTATTTTAGAAATGAAAAGTTGAATAAATAAATCGGGAAAACATATTATTCAACGGAATTCTTATATAAATGTAATACACATTTTTGTCTAATTGGTAATTTTTTAATGTGTTAGAATCAGAATAATAATTGATAAAATAAATTTAGTTTTGTGGGAAATTGGTTATTTGAAATCATTTTAGTTCAAATTTATTTTGAGTTTTTAAAGAGCTGATGTTAAAAATTCAGCTGATGTTAAAAATATGAAAGTTTTGATAAATATCAATCTTTCATATTTTTAACATCAGCTGAAATATGCCTCTAATCAGTTAATTGCACTTTAACCTCTCTAATCAGTTAATTGACTTTTTATTATTTTTTAATATTTTGTTGTTGTTGTTACTGATGACACTTTGCAATGCCAAGCCCACCGTCAAGAGATTAGGCGAATGAAGTCAGAGAGAGAGAGAGAGCGTTTTCCGTTTTTTGAACAGAGGACCCTCATACGAAGATGGAAGTATGACTTGCCTCATAGATGACAGCACCATCTGAATCTTCCAATTTAGAGATTGAAACCCATAATCTGGCTCCAATCACCCCCAGAGGTATTAATTTGTAATGGGAACATGGAGGACATTGCGACCCGACATATTTTACGTGCCCCAGTCGTCGTTTGTGAACACGACAGATCTTCAACTAAGCTGGAATTCGAACTCACCACCTTTTGTTAAAGAGAACGATGTCCTAACCAACCAGATCACCGCGACCTTTAATATTTTAACACACATTTGTTGTTTTGGAGGAATAGGTCTTGAACTATTTTTCTGTGTGATTAAAATGTAATTTGACCAATAAACATAAAAGATTATATCAAATAATCTTTTTTTTAACATTTTCAATATAAGTAGTTGTGCCAACTAGCCTTAAGTTATCCTTATTTAATGCTAAATCTATTTAATTGCTAAGCGAGAATTTATTCTCATAAAAAGTTTTTTACAAATTCTCTTTATATAAATAGAAAAACAAAATTGAATTAAAGTAAAAAATTAAAAAACAGATTTTATTAAGATAAAAATATTTTTCATAAACATTATATAAATTACTTTTAATTAAAAGTCATCTACATTTAGCAATATCTTTTATGTATTTCATGCATACATAATTAAAAGATATAAAAACACTGATAATTTCATGTTCATCTAGGAATATAATTTTAAATATTTATTTAATGTGAAATAACGTGAAAAAATAATAAATAAATAAATTTAATCTTTTTAGAGTAATATTTCTTGTCATAACTTCAAAAAGGTTAAAATAACTTTAAACAACTCTGTAATTTTAAAAATTTTAAAAATTAAACTAATAACTTCAATATGCAACAAGATTATAGTATTCAGTATTGAAATAGAGGAAACTCACTTTTTATTTACCGTTGCAATATTTTGACTAAAATTATCACTTTATTATGAAGTAAAAAGTATTATGAACATAAAGGTTTTTTAAATTCATTGTTTCAGTATATAAATATAAATGTTTTTGTATGCATTATGCAACTATTTTATTGTTCATAACATTCGTTTTTTTCCAAGCACTGCATCTTATTTAACAAAATTTCAAATGATTTCGCAATTAATTTGTTTTCAAGAAGATATGAATTCATCAAAGTAAAAAAATTAAATACTTAATTAAATATTGTTGAGTTAAAAACATATGACAGTTGGATATCTTGTGAGAGTATTAGAATTTTTTAAAAGGAGCAATAAGACCTAAATCTAGTTATTTTGTTTTGAGAAGTTAGATGTGATTCTGCAAACTGTTTTCTAAATATATGTTTTAAACGGATGAGAAGAATTCAGATGAAACGATAACTTTATTTTTTAAAAATGAATATGTTAATTCATATAAATAATCTCATTTTAAACTGAATTAGATATTTAAATTAAGTCACGATTGTTATTCATGTAAAATCATATAATAACACGTAGACGCTATCAGATTTGAATAAAAGTTGACTTGTAAAACTTTCTGCAAATTCAATACATGCATATGATCTACGAATCTTATATGCAATAAGTGAAAGAGAGAAAGTCATTAATTAGAAACGTGTTAATAAGATGAAAAGAGTAACGAAATTAAAAGAAATTAAAATAAATCTTAGCACATTAAAGATTCTATTTGGGTAGTTGCGTAAGAATTACGTCAACCATTGACAATTGTCGATGATCTCATTGTGATTGAAAAGTGGAAGATTGTACTAGTTGAGACAGGGACTACAAATGTTGATCTTTTCCTTAAACAGATCAGAAGGTATGCGAGCATAGGTAAGGCGTGAGGCTCATAAACGTAAGACTATCATGAAAAGTGATTTTTAACTGACATCAGAATTATGACGTGTTTTTTTATTTACAGACTTTAAACCTTCTCAATAATTAAGGATGTGTATCCCCACACAAACAAAAAACCATCCCATTCAACAAAATAATCAGAATCACTTTATATAGGTAACGTGAAAACTAGATTGTAGATCATTAAGGGATTGTTTCGTGGTGGAACTAAATACTCTTTTGTCTCTTTTTGTCGGATTGACAAGAATAAGAATGGGAAATGCAAAGTGAACCTTTTTTATTAGAATGTATAAAACAAATTGTCAGGTTAATCTGTAGTGATGTATTTGCTTAAGAACATTTGTCATATTATAGCTTGTGCCTACTTTGTGATATTCCTGGCAAACTGAACACACATATCTATGTTAAAATCAGACTAATCAGGTTTTTTATACGTTATAATAATTATAAGGAATTGAAAAGTGTTAGTACCAGAATGGTATTAATCAATAAAATGTTGTATCTTTTTCAAACAGTGATATCACTATATTAATGTACAACGTCCTTCATGGTCTGCTTTGAGTCTCATCCTAAGTTCTATAAAACGTTTGTGAGAAGAATTAGAACAATGCTGAAGATATACTCAGTAAGTGTCAATTCAACTCTTCCAAAAAATATTCTGCATGCACGTTCGAATTTTGCAGTTGAACTGAGGATATTTTTATTACAGGAATGGAAGCAAATACTAATTGTTATGTATCAAAATTTGTTAAAAATATGCCAAAAAGGTGATAGCAGCATAAGAATTTTTATTTCATCATTAAAATATAGTACATCCTCTCTCTTATGCTATCAAATCTTATTGCTTAATTCAATATTGTAGAGTTGTATATATATTAATTTAAATTGGCCACATTAAAAAATAAAATTAACTATGTTATAAAAGAAACTTTAAGAAACAATTTTTTGTTCCTGTGAGAATGCGGTTGATTCGATTAAATCTAGAATGAATATTTATTATTATGAAATCTTCTGAAACTGCGTAAATGGAAGCATAATCAACAATGAGAACATTGTAGTAACAGTTTCGTTTATTGAACTTTAAAATAGTTAGTTTTAAAAGTTACTGAATTTTATTTTCCTACAATAATAAAACCTAAAATATATTTGAAAACAATCATCAGTACATTATATACTATTTTTAGACACTCATAGTTTATCTAAATAGAATAAAAATAAGCTTTTCATTACTCATAAGTCATGAATAAATATATATCATAGAATGAATTAAAATATAACAAACCTTTCCTGAATGTTAGAAATTAATTGCATGTTTTTTTTTGGTTTTGCTTTGCAAAATGGTAAAATATTTTAAGGAGCATTCCAAGGATTTAAGTTAAAGACATTTTTTACACACCGATAAATTTTTTTTACAATTACTTAATTGAGATGTTGCTTATAATTCTGATTAAATTAAAAAAAATGATTATAAGTAATTACTTTTCGTTTGTCATATATTTAAATATAAAAGTCAATTAATGAATTTTTTCTGTCACATATGTTAAATTGATTGCATATTAAATTTGATATTATGTTAGGTTATTTATTTCTTTTACATCAACGCTACAAATTTCTATGTTTGAAAAACTTATCAATATTTCAGAAATTTTAATAGATATTATATTCTTACGTTCTACAAAAAATTAAAACTTTTCGCAATCCAGTAAATATTTATAGATACAAACACAAAAGGAAAACATTTTAGTTCATAAGAAAATATGAGTACAATGATTTGAAATTAAAGTGTATTGTATATATAACTATTGAATGCTCATTATTTTCTCCATTTATTTTTATGTTAACATTTGTCCTCATTTAGTGAATCATTTTTAACCATTTAGTAACTTTTTATTCATAGTTTGTAGAGTATTTCGAAAAACCTTAATCAGCATATATTTTTTTGAATTAGAAACATTTTTATTTATCCATTTTGCTAACTTGGCTTGTCTTAATTAAATTAATGAGAATTTTAATGGTATTATATAGTAACTGAAAAAAGCTGGACATTAATTTAAGCAGATATAATTACAGAAATATGATAACTTAAACATAATGATTAAAGAAATAATATTTTTTAATGAAATATTCGATGAATGAATAAAATCTTAGTTGCTATATTTAAATAATTAAGGATTATTTTTAATGTATTATTGCTTTTTAAGTTAAATGCATGAATTCATGAAATTTGTATTTATTATAAAAATATTTTGAAATTTTAGTAATTACATAATTCCCAAATTTTGAAATATTTAAGCAAAATATAACTCCTGCTCCGAGAAGTCATTGGAACACACTTCTTTTTATGCGTGCAATGCATGGTCATGCAGGATGTTTTCTGTTAGACACTGAAAAGGGATGGTATTACTCGAATGAATTGACCTCCGTAATATCTTTAAATCCCATCGAACACGTGTGGGATGCTATGGAGAGATGCCTTGCAGCATTATTACATCCTCAAACATACAACAACTGAAACAGATGATGAGTAAAGAATGGACATTCTTATATCAAGAACTATTTGAAAATCTTATCCTAAGCATGAAGGGCCGATGCGAAGGAAATATTGCCTTAAGGTAAGAGTATATATTTCATACAAAAGAATATCAGATTATTGTTCTTTCTCTTGGATAGACATACATGATTATGTATAAAGATAATATAATTCACCTACGACATTTGTCGTTTGATTCCATATTGTATTCATTCACATTGTATACATTTTTAGGAAACTATGTCATGTCTCTAGGATTTCTTGTGGAATTTTGATATATATGCATTTCCATTCATATATACATTCATTTCTTGTGTTATTTTTCAAATCTTTTTATTTGTTATAGACTATTTATATTCTAAATCATATAAATTGTTATCAATTTATTTTTAGCAAAAGATTATCACTTTTTTCTTATTTTAAAATATTAAAAAAAGATAAGAATAGCTTGAAAACTACATTAATAGAGTTTGATTTATATCATGTATTTTATATGCTATGTTAATGCCGATTTTAAATTTTAATTCTATTTATTGTGTCTCTAAAGAACTCTTTATAAGCCGAAATTAAATGTAAGGAGAATTTATTAAATTGATAAAATTTACAGAGTAGTAATTTTATCAATTTAAAAAAACCTTTATGCCTTTATTACTTTTATGCCTTTTTTACAAACATATTTTAATTTGTAAAAAATTAGGAAAAATAAAAGTAATAAATTTGAATAAACATATTTAAATTCTTTTAAGAAACAGCACTCTCTATCAATAAAGAATAAATTTATAATTTATCTTTTTATCCACAGTGAGATCGCAAGTGTAAATATTGATAAAAATACATTATATTTCAATTTTTATTTGAAGTTTTCAGCATTTATTTTATTCAATGTTATTAAATTTTGTTTAAAGGCATATTAAACTCAAAAGTTTAATTTCGAATACTATTGAAAAAATAGTTTTTGCGAAAATAGCTAGAATCATTTAAATTGAAAATAAAATAATGTTATATGAAAATAGAAGTTATTTAAAATTAATCACTTAACTTCATTATTATAGAAGTTAAGTGATTCATTTAGGAAGCATTTAAAACATTTTATCACAAATTCCGCATATTTAGTTAGCTGGAAGTTCATTATAATAGATAAAATGTTTATTCTATACGAGCTAGTAAAATTCTCAACTTTTTAAACATATTGTTAACAATAATGAAAGGGAGATTTTATACTAAAATAATTGTTTATTTTTATAGAATCAGTAGAATTTTTATACAATACATTTATTAATTAAAAGCATTAAATTATGAAAAGTTAAATATGTATTTCAGAAATGTTGAAATTCTTTTACAATAATGTCTAGAGGAAATTTTGAAAGTATTTTCATAACAATATATTGAAGGTTTTGATCAAATATTAAATTTATTACCGTGGATTCTTGTTAAAGACATATTAGCGAAAATAAATTCAACTCTTTATTTATATAAAGCTAGTATAATTCAAGTGAATTTTTCAATGATTATATCATTATTTCTGATATCACTTGGAAATTTTGTTATAATTTATTTTGTTAATTAATATTACTAAAGATTTTGGGAGAATGAAAAATTGCAAAAAACTGAAAATTTTAACAACTTTTGTGAATACATTTGAACAACAATTATAGTGAATAATTATTGTATATAATTGAACAACAACTGTTGTGAATAATTTGCTATAGCTTTATTTTATTAAACAATGAAAAAGAACCAAATGTTAAATTTAAGTCATATAGCATTTTATTGAAGCAAAAGTAGCTAATATACATTTTTGTTACGAATAACATCACGGTTATAAAAACTCAAATATAGAAGAAATACTAAGCACT
>JAPDSC010025935.1:0-10000 GCA_026290005.1 Latrodectus geometricus
TAACTTTAAAATTCATTGTAATTTACTTTTTCTTCACTTGTGTGTCACTTGAATTTCATCTTTTTCAAAAGAAAATATATTCTTTACTCATAAAATAAACACAATAATATTAAAAAAATCGATGAGCATTAAAAAATCAATTTTGTTACACAATAATATAAAAATAAATATTAAAGATATACACCCTTTTTCAAAAGTTTGTAATTAATTTTATTACCAAAGATTCATAAATTTTACTTTATTAAATGACATTTTTATCCAAAAAGAACATTTATTATACATTAAAAGTGTTCACGTATTTTATTTCCATTAAAGCTAATTAAAAGCAAATCTATAATAAAGGTGAATAAGTCTTAGACACGCAAGACGCTTTCCTCCAATAATCTCAATTCAATTTTTCTTGAAGTCTTCCTTAATATTGTGCTCTTTTGTTCTCATTTACTATCAAGAGTTTTCTAGAATGTAATTTTTGACTCTTAATCAAGAAAGAATTTACTATCGTAATACGCATCAATGAATATACGTCAGATATAACCTCATGTTAGAAAATATTAATTTATTCTCAATGTATAAAAATCGTAATTATCATTTTTTCCCTTATGATATTATTTCAGATTTAAAGAGGAAGTTATCAAATTAAATATATATATTTTACTTAATACAGAATATATATATATACATACATATACAAATATGCATTTCATTTGTCATAAAAACTAATAAAATTATGTTTAAAAAATATATTAATTTTATTATCTGAAGGATATGATTGAAAATGCGCAAAAAACTACTCTAATTTGTTTTACTCTAATGATTTTTTTCAAAACAAATATTTGCAATAAAGATAATGCATAGATCCCGTTCAGCCTAACGCGCAATCCCCAGTGTTTAGTCCCCAAGCACGCTTGTTACTCATTTTATCGACCCACTGAAATGATGACGGGCTGGGGTCGACCTTTCCCACTCTGTTCTAGGACAGAACCGCGGACCTGTGCCAAGACAGCATGAGCCGCTACCGCGCCCCGTGCTGTTATATAAGAAATTATATTTATATCAAAAAAGAAATTAACTCCTTCCTAAAGGAAACAGATTCCTTTGGCTAAATAGATACATTATGAAATTTTTATTTCAAATGAAGTTGCATAAATGGATTCGTTTCTCATTTCTCTCGTTTGTATACATAGGCAGGAAGAAGGTGGTAGACCCCACTCCCAAAATAGACAAGCTAAAGGAATTGGAAGCAGAGGAACAGGCGAAACTGGCTGAAGTAAGCGCAATGTTCGTTTTTTGATCTCTCAAAAAATTTCGTTTTTATGCAGGAACTTCAATTTTTTTATGTTATAATAACATATTTTATTATTATAACAACATAAAAAATCGAAGGTTTTATTATGTTGTTTTTTTTATATTTTTTATGTTGTTATTTTATTATTATAACAACATAAAAAAACTTAAAAGGTAAGTTAATATTGAAACTATCAATGAAAAACATACAAATACATAAATGTAATTTAATTAGAAATATTAGCCTAGCATGTCATAGTTTATTACTTAATATGAATAGTTCTTATTAAAACAAAAGTGATTTAATTATTAGAGTGTTTCCGGGTAGTAAAAATTAGTTCTAGTGCTGATAATAAACTGTATTATAGTTCTTGAAATGCAATTACTTTCTCAAAATTTTCTCATAATTTGAATTAAACATCTTTTAACTAGCTTCTATAATTAATGAACATTACAACATTAGTTTCTTATTACAACTTAACTAGAAATAAGACAACCAATTTTAAGACTGTATTTATGATTTAAATTCCGATATAAGAACCACTAAAATTATTAAAAACCATTGTCATAAATATAGAATATCTCTAAATTATTTGTAAGTAATTTATATTCATGTTGAATATTTTAGAAATTTTTTCCTTAAAATTTGTAGATTCTCAATTATAGTTTTTCAATGACATTAAGAAGATACCATGAAATACTTTCCTTGTTGATTCAATTAAATAAAAAAAAATTTAAAACAAATAAAATATAAATTATTATAATCAACACATTGTTCGATTTTATTTTCGTTTAGAGTAAAGCAATCTGAATAATTTTTATTTGTTCTTCATATATAAATATGAGCTTAATATTTATCTCATTAACTAACTATCGTTTTTCTTCTACAAATTTTGGTCTTAAAGTTTAACAATGATATTTGATGTTTTTCCTGAATAAATTAATAGCAATTTACAAAAATAAGTTTCTCTAGTGAGTAAATATTTATTTACAGACATTTTAAAAACTATAAAACAATAATAAAGACTGTAAAATATACTGTGCAACAGACAGGTCTTGAAAGAAACCTGTTTTATTTGGAAGGAAAATTTACAAAAATTATAGGATGTTTACGAGAAACTTGAAAGAACTTTCACTGTTAATATCTAATAAAAGGTCATTTGTATAAAGATACTGTCACTTGAAAAATAAGAATGCTTAGGGAAAACAGAGATAGTTTGTTAATGCTTTTCATTTCTTTAAATATTCTGATGGAAGCGATGGTGTCTTCAATATTTTAATCATTGCTTCTGACGCAGTTCTTGCAGTGAATTTGAATTGATGAAACCTTTTCTAATAGAATACTGACACAGAAAGTTGCTTTTATTTTAAAAAGTTTATACAAATCATCATGATTCCAAAAAAGATTGGTAAAAAATTAAATCTTATAATTTGATTATATCTGTTTGAATTAATACATTAATATTTTTATTTGAAAATACTAAATAAATAATTTGCAAATTTAGGTTAAACAGTACAAAAGCAATTTTCAGCTCGTTACAAAATAATAAAACGATAACATTGTAATGATTTCGACATCTGCGAGATGGCGCTACTGAGGCAGGGAGATGACGTCAGACATTTCTTTAAGAGAGAGGAAAAGATGGAATGGTGTCTATGGAGATTGTTAGAAGTGTTTTTCACCAACAATAATTTTATTTTATTTTGTATACTGTGCATTCCTAGAAGATAATAAATAATTGGATGCTGAATAATGTTATCAATTTACGACACAAATTTAATTCAACATCTCTACAAAACAAAGATGATAATAAGATGGCAACACATAAGAAAATATATGTTTTTATCTATATTTCTAACATTAGTAGCACCCCTAGAAAACTTCCATTAAATTGCAAAATCCAAATTTTTAAGTAATCAATCTTTAAATACGATTTTCACCTTGTTTCTCAAAATAAATAAATAAATAACTTTATTAAAAAAACATAGTAAAATAAAAATGTAATAGAAAATATATGTTTTGCTTAAGTGTATAAAAATTATTTAAATACATATGTCAAATGTATTTAAAAGTTAAATTTTCAAATATTTTTCAATTATATCAGATGTTCCAAATCTGTAACATATAACATATGTAATACATATGCATTACATATTTTAAATGTTACATGTATTATTATATGCTATAACAGTTTTTAGACAAGTTACCAAATAAACTCCCTAAAACAATTTTGAACATTATTTTCATTTATAAGTATGCAAATATTTATAGAAATCAAAACACTTTAATATTTGTATATTCTACAGCTGAAAGAAATACTAGGAGAAAATATTCCTCCCGGTTACAGTGATGAATCTATCCTTGGTTTTATTCGAGGTAAATATTAAATAATTTATTATTTCTTTAAATAAAAAAATTTTAATCTGGCATGGAAATTTGATAAAGAAATTTTTTAATATTTTTTAAAATACTTTCATGTTTATTTTATACTTATGTATGAATTTTTTTCATACTTTTAAATAAAATTATAATGTCTGTTTAAAAAAATGCAAAAGGCAAAGTTTTTTCAAAATTAAATTAAATACTTTTATTCTCTTTCTTACAAAATTATTGTTAGCTATTTCTGCATTCAAAATTTTAATTAACAGAATAGCAATAAATGTCATCAAAAAGGAAATATTAATAAAAGTTTATGACTTTAAGATGGTATATAAATTTAGATCTTTACAAATAAAAAATCTTGTAACTGTAATAATTTATTAAAAAATAATTTATATGAAACATTATTTAATATAATTTTTTTTAACCATAAAGTGGTTGTTTCTTTCGTTACAATTGAGATCAGGTGTACGTCACTTTATTTTACTTCAAATTGGTCTGTGAGTGAAACAACTAATCGTTGTCACCAATAAATATTGAATATACACTTTTGTCCACCCATAAAAACAAGTCACTTTGTTGGTGGGATGAGCTCTTCAGCGAGCAGTTAGAAAGAAAATGTTGGCCAATATCTTAGTGGGATGGGTTATTTTATATATTACTGGAGATGTCTCTCTCTTGATACCGCTATTAAAAAATAAATACTTATTAATCATAAAGTAAAGATAAATTTATTTCATGTAGCATGTAACGCATATTAAATATTACTAGTTAATTGTTTAGTCAAGCAATAAATAAATCATAACATCCATTTTATGGTTAGTTTAAATCCGCAAGGATGATATAAATGTTTCTATTTTTTATTTATTTTATTTATTTTTTTCTCTTTTAGCAAGATCGATGAATGTTAAAGATGCAATAAAACTTATGAAAGTGGTAAGAACTTTTTTTTATTGAAAACTATTATTTACAAAAATAAAAATCAAAATATTTTATGTGTTACAAATTCATTAAAATTTATGCCATTGTGACTTCCATAATAAATAAACCTTAAACTGTACCATAAATATTGTAGAAAACTAAAATAATATACATTTGTTCAGTTTATTAACAATAATTGATTCAGTACAAAAATATATAACAGTTCAAAAACAATAATTGTTTTTATAGCTAATACTTTCTTGATTTCTATCATATTAAAAAAAATAGATCGTAAAATGAATATGTATTCAAATGCCAATTTGTGTCTTTTTGATAAATTTAGAAATTTCTGCCAAATGTTTTCTTGATAAAACAGGAATTCTTTGCACACTGTTCAACTATATTCGATATTAAGGTATTCTAATTTTATAATATTGGATTTAACCGAACGGTGAGGAGGAATTCTTGTTATAGTCACCAGTTTCACTTTGTGTAAGCAATATCAACAATTTTTGAGATTCTTTTTTCTGAATCTTGCTGGAGTTTCTCATAGATCTATTTGTAGAAAACGTAGCATTATCAGCCTTTAATAGATTTTCTACGTTTGACATACTGCATAGAAATAAGCAGTTTTGTTATCTCTATCGCTATGATTTCTTGCTTTTTAAATCAGCTGATACTTACACTGGCCTCCAAAAATGTAAACGTAATGTATGAACTGAGAATAAAATTTATAGATTATATAAATGATAAAAACAAATTTATGTAAATTTAAGCAAAAACTTCTTTCACTTTCTTTTTTTGGAAAAGAACAGAATATTAATGAGTGAGAGAAAATATGAAAAAAATCAGGTTTTCGTAATTACGCGCGTAACTTTTGTTGATTGTCAACTTTTAACGGATTCGTTGGCAACAGTCATTTTGCTCCTACAATGGCTAAGTAGAAGTCGTTTGCTCGATTTATTTGTGGCATATGGAAGGGTGGATGGAAATGGGGATATCACAGCCTGATACCGTTCCCTTAACCCGTGTCTCGCCGTGTGGTACACCTTCTTTAGAATTGTTCTAATCTCAACTAATCATTGATCAGTTGACACAATTATTTATCAAAATTTTAATAAATAATTAGAACTATTGAAAACAATAAGTTATATTAAAAATAGCTTACTAATAGTTTACACAATTATTGATATTACAAAGAATAAAAATAATTAAAGTAAAAATTACTATTATTTGATCAATGAAATTTAAATGATAAAACAATCTTGTGCTAAAATACGCAATAAATCATATAAAAGTTTAAATGAATTAATAACGAAATAAAACAATGGTATCTTAAATAAATATGAAAAAATATCTCATTTTTTGAAATATTAAAAATATGTATTTGCGAAGAAACTATGACACTTTCAATAAAAATTTAAATTACATTAATTAAACCCAAATCAAATTAAATTAAAAAATTTTAAGCATCTTTCTAAAGAAGATATCTCTTTAAAAGTATCCGTATCTGGAAAAGTATACTCTAGGAAGTTTTTTCATTTTTTAAAAATAAATTTTAATTTGTTTAAATGTTATTAAATTATATTTATAAATTTTATCACTACATTATAATATTTAATAAATTTTAACTTATTTTGCAATGGTGAAAATTTTAAAAGGATTTTAAGTGTTATTTTCCTATCAGTTACACACATTACTGTCCTAATAGAATAGTTATCTAAAGAAAACCTTTGATTGAAAATCGTAAACACTTTCTTTATTGTTTGACATTTGACTCGATGCGGGATTTAATCGATACTGACAGAAAATGACTTTCCGTTCCCTTTTTATTTAATTTCTTGACAGACGAGGAAATTACAACTTCCAATCGTACAAAAGCTTATTCAGAAATCTTTAAAGGAAACTCACACTTAAAAGAGTAAAATAAATCTTCCACAGCGTTGACTTGTAACATAAAACAAAAAATATAAAACACTGACGTTTCATGCATTCAAAAATATTGCAAAATAAGTACAAGCTGTTTTTAATTTCATAGTCATGTTTCCAGCAATAAAAAGTTATTTATATACAAAGAATCATACACTTACCGGTTTGAACGTGTGATCAATAAAACTGGGAAAAACATTCTCTTGAAAACATTTTCCTTTAAAACTAAATTAAATAAACAAAAAATCTGTCATGTATTTTCTCATTTTTCACGATAAGAAACCAGTTATGTTAGTGGAACATAAACATTTTAGCTCGAGTAAAATATAATCTTAGATAAATGCTTGAATATTTTAGCTTAAAAAATGTTCTATATTTATATCACCAAATTTAATTATGTATGCAGTAATTTATTTAATTATAAATTCAACAAAATTTATTTATTTTTCATTTTTTAAAGAAAAAATTAATAACAAATTTATTTAATTTTTATAATACAAGAAATTTCAAAAACAAATTTAAAAAAATGTGCATAATTAACGATAATGAATTTCAATAGCAAAACTCCCAAATAATAATCTACATAAATTATCAATAAACTGCTGATTACAGTAGATGAATATTTGAGACATTGTAACAAAGGTGAGTTTTTAAATATTTCGGTTTAAGGGATTTTTCTAATATTTATCTCATAGAATTTTACTAAGCAGACAATAATTATTCTATTATATAAAGTTCAGCACCATTAAATTACAATAATTTTTACTTTTCGAAAAATAATATTAATTTGTTTAATTAAAATTAAACATTTTTCTCCTACTTTTGCATTGAAAATTTTATTATTTTTTTAAATTCTGAAACTGTAAATTAATGTAGATAATTTAGTGTTATAGTTTGTATGAAAATAAGAAAAAAATAGAAATATGCTTGAAATTTTTTTTAAATCAACTAAAAAGAAAACTTTGGATAATAAAATATTTACACTAAGGCTACTTTCCAAGAAATGTGACCGAGACTTTTAAAGTTTTATGTGCGTATAATTAACTAACTAAAAGGATTAAAAGGATTTATGTATTCAAGAGAAAAAATGTTGTAACCATTGTGTTCTGGATTCATAACACAAATATAAAATAGCTTCAGTAATACATTAAAATTATGAAGAATAATCAATGTCAACAGTTTTTAATTTCATTCGACAGTAGTTTAATAGATGCTTCTAAACATTATTTCTTTTATTATATTTAACATTTTTTTGTACCTAATATTATAAAATATATATACATTTGAAAGTTTTCACTTTTTTTACTCTAACTTCTATTGTAATGTCTTGAATGTATATTTATTAGAAATAAGCATAATTCTTAAACAGAAAAAATACGACAGAAATTATTGCATATTATTTAAGTTTTCCAACCAAATCTCATTTCTTAAGAACATAATGATCAATTTTCCATACTTTAACTGTCAACCGTATATTAAAATAAGAAATTCCTAAGAGTTTTCATTAAAGTTACAGTTACATGTCAAATACAATAATATATTTTAATACAGCCTATTTCTCCTCTTTAGGATATGACCACTAAGAAGTTCATTTTACTCGATACGCTTGTAAAAGAATATGACGTCTCAGATGTAAGTAATATTTTAAATAATGTACACTCATCTTTAAAATCAATCAATAATAACTAAAATAATAATTTTTTTAATTTATATTCAGTTATCAAAAAATCACCAACTCTCCGGCATTATTGGTACAGATAAGGAAGGATCCCTCGTTCGAGTTATTAGACTAGGCTCATGTGATTTTAAAGGTAAAATTCTATTAGTAATTTCTTTGAATTCTTGCATTTTAAATTGTGCCAGACTTTGTGTCTATTTCAATATTATTTTGTCTATTTATTTAGAAACTAAGCAAATAACATAACTTTTTGGAGGAGGATGTTACGATAGATGATTCTACCGATTTAATATCTTTAAAATTGTAGGAATTGATTTTATAAACTGTATCTAGTTTAACATTTAACTTTATTTTAATTCAATCTATATAATTATTTTTACAATTAATTGAAATATTATTCAAAATTATAAATATATATAGAAACTTTTTAATATTAAATTTTCTTGCATTATTGAGCACTCAATCTTCACAAATCTTTCAAGTTTTGAAATGATTTATTTTACTTTTGTTTATAGGAAACACGTATGCAATCTCTACTATTGAGCACTTCAAAGTTTTCATGTGGTTTTTAGAACAAGATCTTTTGCGCCAAGAAATGGAAAACAAGAAGGTTAGATAACTTAAAATTCATATTTTGTAAATTAAATATAAAATTTTTTTATTAAACTTATGAAGTTTATAAAAATACCGATAATATTTTAAACAATAAATTATTTGTTTGAAAAAAATTAATGAAATCCTATTGAATATATTTAATATTTTATATTTTTTTCTCGAATTATGTTGCTAACAAACAATAACTTTTATATATTGGTAACTCGGAAATTATACATTTGAGTTAACTTTAATTTTTTAAATGTTTTTCATTTTATAATAACGCAGATAAATTATTATCTATCTAGCTTATTTAACATTAAATAATATATATAGAAAAAATAATATATTAAATAATATGTTACATATTTTTCTGAAATTATCTAAAAGTCAGCAACTGTACAAATTTTTATTATGTTAGATATAATATTATTTTACATATGAATTATTAATATACGATTTTCAACTTGGTAATTCGTAATTATATATGCTATTTGCAACATTTTTAAAGTTATTAACTTCATAATAATGATCAATACTTGTAAATTATCTATTTCATTTAATGAACATTATTTTCTGTAATTTTTTTTTAAATTTAATATTTATATAATTTTTTTGTGCTAAATCATGAAATATGTTTTACACTGGAACATTCTTGATATAAAAAAAATAATTTTTCTCTTCTTTTTTTAACAGACCGGGAAGACAAACATGCAAATTGTTTACATTATTGATCATTTAGACATAAATATAAGCAAAATTCTCAACAAATCAGGTACGTTGTTTTAAATTATTCTTTTTTGATTATCCTGTTCCTTTGTGTTAAAATTATTATTAATAAATTATAAATTTAATTTTTCTATAGATACTTTAATTCATCTGAAAAAACTTTAAAAAAATTGTTCTATTTTCATATTGGCTCTAATCGGTAAAAGTTAACAAACGGGTACTTCTTGCCTTTTTGGCAATTATTTTATGCCAAGTTAGGCGTCAAGATGTAGATAATATAATGTGGCAGCCCTGAGCTAATGTCAATAAAAGGCTAAAAATAAAAGGTTACCAAAAATTAAATTTTATCGCCAAATAGTTTGTTAAGCCAAGGTGTATCTGTTTCTAAATTGAACTCCTCTTCATAATCCGTTATTTTATATTATGTACTTTCGTATAATATAACTTTGAAAAATACTTTCCATCAGCTGTTTTCCCAAGTTAAG
>JAPDSC010025941.1:0-21041 GCA_026290005.1 Latrodectus geometricus
AATTGTTTTCTAAGGTATATGTCAATAACTGAAACACATTCGCATTAGATAAACTTTTATTTAAGATTGATTCCAATTCATAAATGCCTTTTACTTGAAAATACCGAATCCACGGTGAATCCATAACACATAATGAAGTTTTATAGGTGTGAAACACACTATATTAAAAACTAAATCTATTGTTTTATTCTTAAAATTAAGTGAAAATAATTGCGAGGCAGTTATTTTTCTTATATTTCACTCATCAAAATTTTAAAGATTGTTAATACATTCAATTTTTAGAAAAGTTTTGATATCGATACTGCTTAAGGAGAGATGTTTAATAAAAAATAAAGATAAGCTACATGCAATTTTCATTCTTAAATTTAAAGACACTATTATTGAACCATATAATAGTGCTTTTTTATTTTGAGATTTACAAAACTGCATTTTAATGAACAGGTTTGCTAAATGAATGTTCAATCTATAAATGTAACAAACTGATTTTCAGTTCTTCAATAAAATACAATCATTCTGATAAATATAAATAACAATTTTACTAGTTAAAATTATGCTTTTCTCTTTTTTACACAAAAGCAAAAGGATAAGAACCGGACAAAACATTTTATGCACGTATGCAATTATTCTCCATCACTTTCATCATCCAGTACTTTTGTGACACTCGCGTTAATTGCAATTATAATATTACATATTTGAAAACAGGAACGATACTATTCATTGTTGTAAACGTGGAGACTGTGTTGGTTTTCTCTCTTAGATGTTAAGTATATAAAATATGTGTCCACAGCAATAATCAGCGAGAGTTTTTATATACCGTTGTTTTTGTACTTATTTTCCGGGGCGGAAATATCTTTATTAAAAAATTCTCTTTGTTTGTCATTGAAGGTATAGAAATTTTCAGAGAAGAAATCTATGTCGGAGAGTCTTGTTAGGGTTATTTTACACGCTATATTTGTGTAGGACTTTAACATTTTACTTATAATCTCATTGTAATCGGTGCTTTGTGATTTCCTAAAAAATTGTCTAACACTTTTCAAAGACTTCCTTACTGATTTTTTTGTTTCCCACTTAATTAGTCTTTAAATTCATCATTGTCAACTACATATCTTCTTGGAAACTCACGAAAATTCCTTCAGTAATTTTACAATACCATAAAGAAGGAGAAGATTTTTAACTTCAAATAATAAAAACCAGCATCGATATCCTTTTTCTGCTCAGATTAATGTGAGCCTCACTTTGACTTCCCATTTCGTCTTCATTATCATGATTTTCTTTTTATCTCCATAATCCCATTCACACAAAACCTAACAAAATTTAATATTTTTGAGCTGTGGAGTCATTAATAACTCAACAATTTCAAGATCACAACAAATTGTCCCACAAAACTTGCAATACATAATTTTTTTAACAAGAGTTTCTAATTTTTATGAGTTACTTTCATGTTGGTTTCAAAAGCTAATGATAGAAGAAAGATATTTTTCCCAGTATGTAAAAGGACAGCATATAAATTTATTTTGGAACAGTCAATGAATAATCTTCAGTCTTTTGTTTTGCATTCATCATGTTCCAGAGAATTCAATAAATATTATGTATTACACCAACAAATATTCTACTTAAAAATGCTTTCTGACAAATATGAAAAAAGGAAAAACTTTTGCATCTTGCTGTAACTGATTCCAGCCTTTCCATCAAGAACCTATAAACTCGGCTTGAATTTTGGACAGCTGTAAATCATGAACAAAGTTCTTTGATTTACAGCTGTCCAAATTAAAAGTTACTTGAGTTAAAAATTACCTGCAGAAAGCTGTAGATGGTTCAAAAATAGTTCATTATGTTGAATCTTGATATCTTCAATTCAATATCTGTACTATATCTCTGTACTGAATTATCGAAAGACATATGGCAAGAAATTCCTCGCTGTAAAATAATGGCAAAATATCATGTGCGCACATTTTGTTACTTTTTCTACTGCTTGGATTTGCTATTTATTTCTTCAATTTCCATGCTCCATAAATAAGTCATGAATGATCTTGAGCCTAGTGCATACAATGAATATGGCAAAACACAAGTGCTCAATTCTCCAAACCCAGTTATAGAGACACCGCACACATGATAAATAGCAGCTAACAAGGAACAGTTCTTATCTTGATTCCCTATTTTACAATAAAAATACTATTAATAATTATTTTTGTATAGTGGAGTCAATTGTCGCCACGGAGGCCTGTTTAGTTAGGGTGCATTTCTCATTATCGGAAGGTAAGGAGTTCGAATAACGGCTTAACCGAAGAACCATAGTCTTCACTAAAGGTGGTTGGGGCACGTTACATATGGCGTTCTCGCAATTTTCTCAGAGTAAAATGTCAGTTCTGTGAGAGTGAGGCAGGTCAAATTTCAGGAAATCTTCTTCTTGATAGCTGTTTTAAAATATGAAGACTACCACCTGCTGCTTATATTCACTGGTAGATCCAATTCTAGGTTTAGGGAAGTATGCTGGTGCAACAGCAACCAATGGAGACAAACATCGGCATTGTTTTTGAATAAAAATTCCCGTAAATGTTACCTGGATAGTGAACACAAATTTCTTGGCCTTTATGGAACGTATAACACAATGTACTCTTACTAAGTAGGTAGTATATAATGATTATCTATGCAATACGATCGCGCTTATTAAACTACATTGATCAAAATGCAACTATCAGCTTTTTGGCTCTATACCTCACTGTGTCACTACTTTTGATAACCTTATAAAATTAACGGGAATATAAAATCATGTGGTCTTGATGTGCCATATTATGTACAAATTCATTGAATAATCCCTTTAAAATATCACATTTCTTATGTATTAATCATCCCTTATTAAATCTCTTAACGCTCATTGAAGCAACGATAAAATGTATAACTTTTAAAAAACTGTAATTAATAGAGAAATTCTTCTAATATAAGATTTGAATAAGTAGGAAGCTACGTTAAGAGAACAATATAAACTTTATGAATCAAAAACCTATGTTTACAATGTTATTTCGTCTTATTTCATGACAAATAAGTTTAAATATAACTTGCTTTAAAGGAAACATTGCATCAATGTTTTCAAATAAGATCTTATCCTTAGATACATTTTTAAATCTGAAAATTTTTAATATTATTGTTCAAATATTATCAAAGTTTTTAGCGGTAGTCATGAGGCATTAGATAAATTGTTTTAATCTTGAATATTATTTTGTGTGTGTACAAATTGTTCATATTCATTTTCTAAAGTTATTAACGAAATGACAATTTTTTAACAATACAGATAAATATATAAGTAATACTTTATTAAATAATACTACAAGAGTATCGAGGGGATCATATATATTAGTTCATTAATTGTATTTCTTATAAAAATGAATACATTTTCCAGATTAAAATGAATTTAATGTTTCTGAATGCAAGTTGTTTTTTCAATGAAAAGTGTGTATACGTAAAAGGGATGAGAAACATATTCATGAGGTATTTTGTGACTTTTCATGACAATATACATTTGCATATATTAGGCAGTCAATTTTAACACACGAGGGATAATTCACAACGTGGACCTACAGTGTTAAATATATTCTCAATCACTACAAACGCACTTATTCAAAGTCAAGATTAGGATCTGGATTACGAGGTTTAGAATTGAAAACAATAACATTATCTATTTATTAAATTTAATAAGATGTGTAACCAATGTTTGTGTAAAATGTTGTTTTGTGTAAAATTTTGCAAACATATTGAAATTAAAGTTATAAAGCCATTTACAAAAGTTAAAAATTATTTAATGGTTTATTATAAAAGCTGCTAATATTTATTGTAAATTTATATATAAAAGGATTTATCATAAACATTTGAAATATTACCAGTAATTTTTATACAAAAATTCATTTTTTTATAAAAGATCAGCATAAAAACTTTTGTGGCATAAATTAATTTATTTTAGGTACTTTTTAAAAATAGTATATACAAATGGTTATCAAAATAATGAAAAGACTAGATTATCAAATGTCACATTTATTCAAAGTGATATTTAAGAATCCACAACAAAAGCATTAAAATATAACTCTAACTACTAGGTGTCTAATGTATAAAAAATAAGTATTGTGTTAATATGAGATAGTTTTAGTGAGGTTCATATTTTCTAAATCATTGTGTAAAGCGTAAAATGTCTAACCTTACAAACTTTCTAATAGATCAATCTGTAGAAACTCGACCATCTAGTACAACTAAAAATTAAACGTGTCAGGTTTATGTGTTTTTAGAGTTATGATCTCAGAGATAATGACAATGTTCACAGATTGCCATAAACTAGGCTCGGAAAGGCAAAATAATGGACAGAAGGTGTAGTTGAATGAAGGAGACCGAGAAGTATTGATGCAGATTAAATGTCCCAAGAAAAAATAACAGCGTCCAAGGTGACCGTGCGCATCGCTCAATCAACATCTATTTTCTCCAATGTAAGAAATTTAAGAGGCAAGTTAATAGGTTTTTTACGGAAAGCAGCAACTTCTAAAACATTTGGGTACAGGGAAGCTCGCTGGCGTAAACGTTAACTTCTAAGCCACTTACTACATATTTTTATACAAAACGTCGTCAGCAGTAACGTCTTGCACGTAAAATCCTCTAAATTAATAAGTAAAAAGCATTTATTTGGTTAGACGAGTGTCTTGACTACTTTTTCCAATTGCAGGAGGGTGAATATATGTAGAATACCTGCAGAAACGAATGATAAAGATAGTCTTCTTCGAACTGTCAAACATGAGGAGTAGGATTTGTCATTATAAGTAGCAATATCATGGTTTTCTGCTGATCTTAGCAAAACCATGAAAGGAAGGATTACTGGAATGAAAAATAGATATTTTTGACTGTGCACGTCCATCCTATTATTCAAACTTTATTTTCTGCTTAGGATGAAATATTTCAATTTGGCTACATTCCCTATTCTGCTTTAGATCTTCTCCAAACATGGTTTGAGTAACACCGGAACGCAATGAAGTTCTACCTTGATCACACAACTTCCCCCGATCTCCTTATAATAGAAGAATTTTAGTTAATTTTACAGTGCTAAAAAGTTTAGCTTAAGGGGAGGAATTTATATCCTCCAAAGACATCTCTCCTGGCAAGTTAATGATAAATGCGGTCCAGCGCCATATTAACAAAAAATAGCTTATAAATTTTAAGTGTTTATATTATTTTGATAACCATCTGTGTAATAAATATTTGAGTTGATGACGCTTTTAATTTTCCAAAACGTTTTTCAAATATAATATTAAAACACTTCAATGTCAAATAATTAAATTTAAAGAGAGTTCAATAAATTTTTGTTTTAATATTAGAGATCAAATATTAAAGATACTTTTAAAAGACAGTAAAAATTGAAATTAGACAAAGATAAGCACTTTTCTATCCATTAAATATGCATATTGAGATTTTTAATTTTCATTCCTTATTTTCAAATACTATATTCTATTAAAAATGAAAGATTATATAGCACATTTAATCATGTGTTCAATTGGGTAAAATAGATTATTAGAAGGTTTTCACGTATATGGCATGAGATAAATATATTAGATGTAAGATTAATATATGCATAAAAATGCAAAAAAGTATTTAAATACCAGAATATAATGCATCTATCATGGTGGTGTATAAAATTAGTAAATGTAAAGAATAATTCATTCAAGTGTATAAAGAGTTTTGAAGTAGTAATTTCTAACATAAATCGCAATAAATAGGAAGTTTAACCAAGGGGAATGAAGAGTATGATTGCGATGACCTGGGGGGTGATTGGGTATCGAGAAGAAGCCGATATCAGCAGTTATCGCGCCAAATCATTCAAGAATGAATATTCAATATTCCGGCCAAATCTGGCTGCAGCAGCAGCGGATTCCTGTGGACCATCTCAGCGGTTTTCAGCCTAATGGCCGGTCCACTCAACATGTGGTTCGTGAACTGCTCATTTGAGCCCCTCTTACTCCTTCTGCTCTTTCTAATGAGCGCGGATGGGATCCAGCCTTGTCCCGAGTGTTCGATCAGAGGACGGATGTAGGTCGTTGCCATGGCAACCCTCCGTCTCAATGGACAAGGGGTGTGCGAGGAGGGAGTGATCCTTTTTTTGCAATCGATATCCATTCACCAGTCCTCTCTGTTCTCCGCCAGGGCTACAAGCGCTCCGGATTCCTAAGGACTTTGTCTCAGCCCTGACTTTTCTTCTTTTTTTTTTCTTTCTTGCAGTTGATGAAACTTTTTCTGTCCCGAATTATGAAGTCTGTTCGCATCATGTAAGAAAGGGGGGAAAGGGTACAACTGAACTGATGAAAGTATAATTCCAAATGATACATAGTTTTCAAAGAAATGTTTCTTCCCTTGAGTTTTAAAAATACTTTTGAAACCTGCCTCAAGAGTGCCAAAATCATACCCAATCACCTCTAAGAATTCGAAATAAACTGGTTACATTTAAAAGATTCAATAAAAATTCAATGTGTAAAGTTATTTCATCTCCAAAAGAGACTTGCTTTCGAAGTTTTCTCATTAAGATTTCCTTTGTTAGATCATTTATTTAAAAAATATATTAGAATTTTTTCTGTCAATTTACTGATTATTAACGTGACAGATTAAAGATTTAATCATACATACATAATTATCACAGATTTGAATCCAAGGTATTCCAAATTTCGACTAAGCTACATTATTTTACTCTTTTCCCTGAGATACAATGAATATTTTCAATGTATTTCATGAAATTTCACTTGGAAGATATGTATACAGTAACACAATAATGAACGAGAAATTTTTTTGTTAAAACCTTTATGAATGTACTATGCTATTACACGAGATTAAACAAGTTTCGAGAAAAAAAACTAGTCTTTAAACTACAATACACATAATTACGTTATTAATTAAAAGATATCACTATCTTAAATGGGATTACAGTATCATATGATATTAAATAAAAATATTTTGCTTGCTAAATCATGCCAAAACAAACTTATTTAAAGCTAAAAGAATCATTTGAACAATAATGAGAAACATACTTAAGATGGGTGATGAAAATTTAAATTATATCTTTAAGTTGACGTGTGACTTTTTAATCTATTAAATTCTTTGTAAATAATAAAAATTGCTTCAAAAATGTAATTAATGCGAAGAGCTCTTAGATTAAAAACTATGGCAAAATACAGACATTTTATATTAAGAATGAACATCAAAATATTAATTTGTAAGCATTATTTCAATTAATATAAGATGATAGTTACAACTATCGTTATAACTGTATCAATTGAAATTTTTATATTTATTATAATAAAAAAATTAAAAGTGCAAACATATTTTAATCTCTATTTGATACTATACGAAAATTGGTACTTAATGAGTAAAAAAATAAATTTTCGAAGAATAAAAAAAAAAAGCATTCGACGTACCTCCCATTCATGGTGCACGAAAAGAACGTGAGGACCACTTGAAAAATTGCAGACTCCGCAGGCAGTGGTACTGTGAAATCGCTGTCTTAGCGATATGATCCTCCATCGAGGACCCCTAGACAATGGATTTTCAATTCCGACACTCGAAAGCGACTGACTACAACGTGTGCATTTTAAGTTCGATAGCGTCCAATCTCCACTTTAGTTGGATAGGAAGTCGTTGAATATGTTCGAAATTTAAAAATCATTGTTGGAGAAGGATTATTTCTTCTTTTGCTATGAGTCATATATCATTGGAATTCCGATATTCTATCATAAATCCATCTCAATTCACATGGGGTGTTTAGATTGAAGTTAGAGAAAATTTCTAAAACAATGTTTGAACTACTGTAAATTTGTTTTAAAAAAATACACATTTATTCAGATTCTGATTAGATGGTAAATATTCCAATAGAATACATTTTATTTTGGCTCATATGAATGTTGCTTTTAAATTATACATTTATATATATTTTTTCCTTGATGATCATAAAAATATTTTAACATATATTTTATTTTTAAATAAATGATAGAATATTGAAACATTTTGAACATAATCATTTATTTATTTATCAAACTTATTTTTTAATTAAAATATTTATTTGAGAATTAAGTATAAACAAAATCATGAAACATCGCTATATCCCCCTTAATTTGTGTTTACCTCAGACCCGAAAATAAGTTTTTTTTAAGGAGGATAGGGTTATAAAATTTAACGCAAATTTTATTTTGCTGGATTATATTTTTCCCAAGCATGTTAAAGAAGTTTTTTATATTTATTTATTTCTATTTGCTTTTTATCTATTCTTATTACTTTATTTCTATTTGTACATTAAATTTATATTTGACTATAAAACTAAATTATCATAAATTACATTCAATTCTCTAACAATATAAAATGGATAAATATGATCTATGTATAGTTTATTTTTATATACTATACATAGATCACACACATATTTATGTATAGCTTCTGCATATTAACAGATAATATAAAATATTTTACAGACTAATAATTACTTCCAACTTTGAAATTTACATTAATCCTTCAATTATTTCAGTTAAAGGACTAATTTTCACAATTTTATCAATAAAATATTATAGTATCATATTCCAAATTTAATACTTCCAAATTACTATTTATAAAAGAGAAGGACTAGTAGACTTATATGATAATTAGAAAAAAGTAAGCCTCTAAGTTATTTCAGTTGATTTAATCATTATCTTAAACATTTAGAATGAATTTCATATCAAAATTTCTAACTTTAATAAATGTTTTTAACATGATTTGTAAGAAAAGAAATATAGTTTTTAACAAAGGTATAAAAATAAAAGTGAACGATTGATATTTGGTTTGCTTGAAAGAAATTTTCTAAACTAAAATGAAAGTAGATAAATACCCGATATACTATAATAAAATTTATTATATTTACTTTGAATTCACGATTCTTGATTCCTTTCCTTACAATTCAAAAGAAGAACCAGTGGTTCTTATTTTGAAATGTAAACAATAGAAATAAATAAAAAATAATAAATTAAAATATTACTTTTTTTTAGAAAAGAGATTTAAATCTCACGACGAAAGTTCAGACAAAATTTTATTTCAAATTTCTGTTTACTATTTTTATTATATACAGTTAATGTAAAGAAACTTAATATATCATTGTGCACGTACGACATTAAAAATGTACGAGTGAAATTTTTATAACAAGCAAGCATGTTACTGAAGTTAATGCTTTATTGATATTAGGTGGTAATCCACCTAATATCAATTTATTGTAAATTATATGCTTAAATTAATGCGTAGACCTACTTGACGAATATGTTTTCAAAAATGTAAAAGCTTTTATAGATATATATTTTATACCTAAAAATAACTGTTTTCAAACTTATTAGTAAATTTCCTATTACATTTAATGAAATGGGAAATTTACTAATAAATCTCTAGTATTATAAGATTTCTTATTGATGAAAAAATTCCTGATATTTAATTTGAAAAATTCAATTTATTTTTTCATAAGTAGCATTAACAAAAACTGTTATTTTTAATTTACTGCTGTCTTATTAGTTTTCCATGTTTTTATCTTTTAAGATTTATTTCGACTTAAATTATTTATTCATGTTAGTTTTTAATATTTAGTCAAGAAACATGAGAAAGTAAAAAATTTTTTTAATGTAAAAATTTTTTTTATTTTTTTTAATGTAAAAATTAATGTCTCAAAATAAAACTAATTGTTCATGGGAAATTTGTCGAAGTAAAATAGAATTCTTTTTAAAACAGACTTTTTAGAACATTGGAAAATGGTTACAACTATTAGTATTATATACAGAGTCAGTTAGGACAATTATATCTGACATTATTGATTACTAGGAAGGATTTCGAAGAAAAATTCGCTTACATATTGTAGAAAAATTTCGTTTTTAAACTTAAACAATTAAGATTAAACTAAACAATCAAATGGTTTCCAAAACTTTTTTTAAAAGACGTATAAAATTAAAATATGTATAACAGAAAGAGAGGATAAGTTCAAAACATATTTTTCATATTTGCGTTAATACGATTTAAAATGCTGTATTCTTTGCAACCCTTGTTATAAAAACTTTTATCATATTGCTTAATGTCATTTCAAAGATGAAGTATACCACTTACGATTATCAAGTGTCTAGGGATACTTTTGTACTTCAAATCAAATAGCTTTCTACTCATACAGTCTTGGAACAAAAGCAAACATCATATTCTTTTCATTCCAAATTATTCTATAATTGTATTAATTTTTTTTATCTTTTTAAGCCTAGTTGGCTGAAGATGAATATTGATAAAACTCTAAATTTGCAAACTTCGAGCAAAATATGAATTTTAATTTCATTTCATAAAAAATGTACAAATAAATTAAATTTATTGACCAACATTTATGAATTTCAATAAAATATTATATTGTGTAAATATTATTGAAATGATAGAATCAAGTCAAAATCATAAAAATTTGAGTGTTGCTCAGTTTCATAAGTATCTGTGTAGTTAAAATAGCGTCGAAACTACTTTTTATGTAAATATTTTTAATGAAGTCTAACAATTGTTTCTATTTTTTGTGTTTTTTCCCTGCATTACCGAATAGATAATAAATAAAGTTCCAAAATATCAGTATAATAAGTGGTCTAAATATAGGCTGTATATATGCAAATTAATCGTATAATAATTCTGACAATTTGAAAGTAAATTCCCTCAAGAAAACGCTTAATATTATTTTGTATTTTGACTTTAAGTCAATTTTATCCCATACGTATGTTTCAGTTGAAACACCAAATCCCTTTTCTTTGTAGTATTTCCTTCTCTGGGGTGTCACTGAAAACACATCTGTTAAAAAATCTAAAAAATATTTTAGGATGGCATTTTTGTGGAAAGATGTGTATTTATGAAATATTACAAGAGAAAGGCATTTACAAATAATTTTACATGCAAGATTATACTATTTTCTCTATTTTGAATAATCGGATTTAAAAAAAATAGTTCTAAAGTGTTTTCAATAAATAAATTTACAACAAAAGCAAAGCAAAAAGTATGAAATGCAAAAAAGATTTTTGCTATCGCGAATTGATTATATGTCTATAAATGCATTTAAATTTTTCAACAGATTCAATTTGTATTTTTACTCATGAATAATTGTCGTATAATTTACTAAGTAATAAAAAAAAAAGAAATTAAATAAAATGTATGAAATTCTTGGAACATTCCACTATTTAGCTAAAAAATAATTACAAATAAATTCTCTTATAAGTAATACAATAATTTTAGATGAAGAGACTTAAAATATAATTGCAAATAATTGATTTTGGTATGGAACTTATACTTTCTTTTGCCTCATTCGCTTATTAACTGCTATTAAAAATGTGATTTTAAAAGCTCCGTGGGTTGGTCTGGTTCCCACATTAATCCTTGAAATCCAAAGTCCTTCTGTTGGTGTGGTATGGATTTGAAGAGGAGAGTGCAACCTCAAGAATAACCTCGTTACCGTGGCCTGACCGTAATCACCTGACCGTGGTTCAAAATTACAAAGCTCTTGGTGATAGACGAGTATTCTAAACCCGTTAACATTAAGGTACAGTTCGTGAGGCTCGCCTCTACTATTTATGAATTTTTTATTTGAACTTCATTGGTAATAGTTGGGCAATGTAAGCATACAATGGAAAAAAATGTTCTCCGAAGTTTTTCAAACATATATTTTAATGCGTACTTTAACACTTGTATTTGCTTCATTTCTAAAAATGATAAAACATAAAGAATAATTTTAAAACCATTAATATTTTATGTTAAAAGCATTTTATTGGTATAGTAAGTGTAATTTCTAAATAATCTTTCTTAATATTGATGATGATAATAATAATAATAAATATACTATATGTATGTACATTAGCATTTTTTTATAAACATTTTTTAAAAATGATTAAGAGTACTTTTCTTCATTAGTCATACGTAAAAAAATTGAATATTTTCAATGCAATGGAGAAATGTTTGATTTACACATTTATTATGTTAAAATTCAAAAATATTACATAATATATAAGAGCTATAACTTTTCACAAGATAACAAAAATAATATGAATTGGAAATTTACGCGTATTACAAACTAAAATAATCGATTATCATTAGATGCAAAATTATTTTTTATTTTTCAAAAACATTGCATTTCTAAATTTTAGTATTGAGAAAAAACTCCTTCGAATTTATTTTATATTTAATAATTTAAATAATTTTATTTTACCTTAATGTACCTAATTTTTAATTCATTCCAAATGATATATTTCTTAGCCTGAAAATTTTCCCATAAAGTACAATAATTATGATTTAGATATTATGAAAAGATTTTGCGAGTCTTAGAGAAAACCAAACAGCAAAATTCATTGTATTGGAATACTATGTCATTTATATTGTAGAAGAAAATGTGTGCGATAACGCAATTATTAATTTTAGTAAAAATATAAATTGCTTAGCATTTCTGTGTGTTGAAACATTATTTTATCAAAGTACGGGAAGTTTTTGATGTTAGGAAACGAAAAGGAAAGACAAAGTGCTTTTGCTTAGCTCGCAAAAGACCATGAATACACGCGCATAAATACATCCATGCATCGCTACTGGTTTCTATGGCAACAGAGATTCTGGCAATTTATAAGGATTCATCAATTATTGCTCTAGACAAAAGTTACTCTTTTAGGTATTTATTTATATCTCACAGTTTTTGAAAGTTGCGAAAGAGACACAAAAGCGCAATTCGAGAGCCGATTTTGTAAAAGGCTTCACACTTTAGTAAATGGAAACCTTAATATTATTAATAAAAGAAAATAAAAAGAGATTTTTGTTGAAATTATTTCGTAACTTTTGTATGAAAAGTCTTTTGTACCTTCAAGGTAAAAAAAATGAGCAATTAGAACCCAATTGTGCTTTTGCTTGTTCAAGAAAATATTAATTGCATGGATTTCTCAATATCCAGGTGTTATGAAATAACAATGTTTAAATTTCATTTAAGTAGAAAAAAGTACATAAGTGATAAGAAAATTTTATTAGGTAAAAGTAATTCAGCCACACATTTAAATCTCTCTCATCTATTTATCAAGCATGATATTGCAAAATGTCTCATTTTATGATCTTTACTGTCATGAAATACTTATGTTACTTTTACTTAAAGTAACATAAAACTAATTACTAATTAAAACATTGAAATAACTTTATTCCAAAAAAAAAAAACATAAAAAATTAACTGTTTTTATAAAAATGGAACTAAGTATTTTTTTTTTTTGTAAAGGATTACATTGTTTTTTTTTTTTACAGTGCCTCGTATTTTTGTCTTTGAAAATAAACTTTAAAGTATTTATACTATTTGTGTCTAAAAAAAGATGTGCTTTAATTTAACTGTTTAGTAAATTTTACCACAAAAACATTTTCATCAAGCTTCCAATATGCTTTGTGTTCATGAATTGGATTAATATTCTACGAAGATCTAAATTTTAATAATGTGTCGTTTATTAAAAATTATTATTCAGTTTAAAAATAGTTTAAATATTATTTGTTAGTTATCATAAAAATATCTACGACAGAAAGGATCTTTTTACATATATTCAAAATATCCCATTGTAAGGTTATTTATTATAAGTTCTTAATTTTCTCTAAATCGTTTTTACTGTTTTTTTATATTCATAATATTAAAGAAATTTTTATTACGTAAGTTAAATAAAAGTATTTTATGCTGGTGAATTTTCTTGAAATATGCAAAGCTTTTAAAGTTACTTATTTGTCTAAATAACTACCGTTAATTTTAAATCAGCTTCCAAACATAAACGACAATTTTCTTTATGCAATTCTTAACAATGCCTCTGAAACGTCTTATTCAAAGGATGGATTAGGTGATGTTGAAGATGATGGACTATACGAGTTTCCCAAAATCACCTTCAAATAACTATGACTGAAACTTATCGAGCATGTGTTTTTCAAGTGAAAAGATAATATAAATTAGAAGTTGATGAAGAACAATTTTTATTAAATAAACTCGAAATTTCGCGACATTTATTTTTGAAAAAAAAAGAAACTGACTGTTATTGTTTGTGATATTCGAAAAATTTTCGAATAATTTGTCTTAGAAAGGATTCCTTAAATTCATAATATGTATCAATTTAAAATTATGTTTTTATTCTGAAAAATGATTTCCATGTGCTATTTTGAGAAACTTTTTTTATTTTGATAATAAATAAATTTTATTTTTCATAAAATTTAGAATATTAATGACTATAGGATAGATACAGGTTCCCGGAAGCTTGAAATAATATAAGTAATACTTAATACATGCTTAAGTATACTTATATACATGCTTAAGTAATACTTAAGCATGTATATTTTGAGTACTAAATTTGCCATGTGTTAATTTAAGTATAATCTATTACAACTTTGAATAAATGTAGGAATCTGTGAACAATATACACATGTGTCTGTGTTTCACTTGCGAGTTTAAGTATCCAGGTGTGCTATGTTTTATTAGATAGATCTGAGTTTCCAAGAATATATATTTCCTTGTGAATTCGGTACACAAACGAATTTAGGTCAGAAACCAATATTGTGTGGTGAAGGTATTCTAAGGTGCAATATAGGATTAAAATATTCAAAAACGGCTCACTAATTTTGAATTAAGTTTTCTGACTAGGAGATTATTTTTGACATTTTGGATACATTTAATTTCATATTCGATTCACGTTTTCGAGTGTGAAATAGAAGGAAAGATACAATGTTTCAAAATGAACGAAATCAATTTTAAATCCAGCATTTTCCAAACAATTAACATCACTTATGACTGCTCAAATGACAATTAAGATGAAATTTTTAGACAAACAAATATTTATAGAATAAGTACCCCTGTGTCTAAATGTAATTTATTAGTAAAAGTTAAACTTAGAAATAATTAAAAATAATGTATATTAGTTCTGGTATAATGAGTTAGACAGAAATAAAACTAAATAATGTATTATGTATGCTTAACCATGAATGGAAAAACAGTGGAAATGAATAAGAAAATGTCAAAAATTATCAAGAGGAGAGCTGAATATGTAGAATTTTCACTAAATTACACTGTAACAAATATTCAATACACATTTTTACAATTTACGAATTTCCCTTACATTTTTAAGCAATTTAATGAAGTTATTTTGAGTTCCATTGTAAAAGTATTTCATTTATATTCAACTTTATTAAATGTTTGTAAGTACCAAACAACAGTGAATTATTCAGCTGTTAAAAAACGTATCATAAATGAAAATATCATATTGGATATTTTCATTTATGATACGTACCATACATATCATAATGAAAAATCATAACTGGAAATAAAACTTTTTTTTAACTTACTTTAATTATTTAATTAAATGTAAATACATATCATTTTGTTTTATTTATTCAATAAATAATAAATATTTAAGTAAACGATAAAACTTTTACCAAAACTAAGAAATTCTTATTCGAGAATTATTTTGGCTTATTAACCCTGGAATGATTTGAATAATTCGTAAATTAGTTCGTTTTTTCCAAAATTAATTACCGTGGTTATTATTGCTTCAGTGTAAATTTAGTACGCAAATCTACCTCATAAATGTTAACATTTAGAAAACATAAGCGATGACATAATACACCAAAATAAATGGATAATTGATTACGTCTATGATAAAAAGATAGCATTAACGGTTGTGCTAATTAAAAAGACTCTAATAAATATAATATCAATTTTCATCTCAAGTAAACATACTCTTACAATAGTTTTACCAAGTTTTGAAAGCATTTTACCAGTTTTACCAAATTTTGAACATAAGTATTACAGGATTACTTTTACCCAATTCTAAATAAACACTAAAAACTTAGAAAACCCAAACATTATTCCAAAGAAATGCCAAAAAAGAAATTATAAAGGCAACTTTTATTAAATCATGGGAAAAGTTTCTTTTTTAATTCTTATTTTACCACAGAAACTTTCTCTGGCTGTAGATTCGAAAAAATGAAAATACATCCAAGTTGAGAAAACAACATAAACATTCCAATCAAGAGTGGAAAACTGTTCAAGAATGACTATAATTCGATACACATATTAAATAAACATGAGACCATAGTTTTCAAGACACTGATAAACTAATTCAAACATTGATAAAGGCATAAACGGGGAAAATAAATTTTTAAACGTCACATAAATGATTTTAAATATTTATATTATGCATATTTCTGTATTTTTATAAAATTTATTACCATTACGTAATTACAATTTCACATTTATTCATTTATAAAAACTATACAAAATTTGACACAATATTTGAACATACCATAAAATTGAAACAATGTGTCAAATTTAATACATTTACTACTGTTACATTAGAGTTTTTATTTGGAACACTAGTTTACAGTGTTCTGACTCCTCACTTTAGTAGATGATTATCCAGTGACCATGGCTTTTATAAGATTATACTACAATCGCATAGTTTGTATATACAATTTAAATTAAAGGCTTAAAAACAATAAAAAATAAATCTGATAACGGTTTAAATCATAAAATTATTTGTGAAGTATTCTGTTAAAGGCATAAAAATCAGTCTGAAATTCTACAGTCAAAACGATAACAAATCTTTCAATTAAAATAAGATTATGATTCGATTTCTCTAAAATTTTAGAGAAATCATGAGAATCAAAGCATACCATTTCTGTTCTCATTTTTTATTTTTATATTTTTATCAAATATATTTCATATTTTTATCAAATATATTTGTATAAATGTAGTACATGGAATAATTATTTAAAAACCTAATCAAATCAAAGTTAAAGCAAGTGAATAATAGTAAATATTTAAGACATTCTATGTTTGACTTCTAAGAACAAAATATGCTATTTGAATGTTGGAATATAAATTCTTAAAATAAAAAAAGAGAGTATTGTACATGAAAAATGAAAATAAGGTAGTGACTTTATCTTTAATGCAAAAAAATATTTTTGTATTAAAAAGGCTGTAAAAAATAATTTATGTTTAACTTCATCAGAAATTTTTATTGTTCGTATTTTCAATAAAAAATGGGATTAAAGTGTTTCCATTCCAATTTTTTTTAAATATTATACAAGAATATACGTTTTTGAATTATTGGTAAATTCATATATTGTTTTTATACTAAGAAAATGATATGAGATACAAAACATTTTGAATCATATTTATTTTTGATTTGCAGAAGAATTATTAACGGATATTGCGTTTTTATATGCAAAATAAATATTTTCTTCATATTTTTATATCATATATTAACATCATTCTTACCTACTTCAATTTTTTTCCTGTGGAAAATATTCAAATTAAAGTTTCCTTTTAAATTCATTTATATTTAATCATTATTTCCGAGAAAATCGCTAACAAGAACTCTTTCAATAAAAAATTTCATTGTTAATGTAAAAAAAAATCAAAATAAAGAATAATTCAAATAAGAGAAATTGTGTATTTTATATATATATTCATAAATGCTTGTTTAGATAATGATTATAAAACTTGATAAAATAATAAATCATGTTAAAGAATGAAATTAAAAAGAAATTCGCAGTTGATCTCAGAGTATAATTTCTGTACAAAATGATCTAGAAATATATTTAGTAAAGTTACATGTCTTCACCCGAAACTCCACGAATAAGAAACACAATTATACATTTTATTCACTCAAAAGTTGAAAATCACAAAAAATGAATAAGTACATTAATTAAAAGCATTGATCACATAGAGCTCAGAATAATTTTAAAAAAATCTTAAGCTCTTACTCTTAAGATTCAAAATCTCATGATAGAAAATGCCCTTACCATCCTTCAAAAATAAAACATGATTGATAATGTTTAGTACTTTAGTAAGCTTGGTAATGTAATCTGATTGAATGAAATTTTGTATTTCTATGTAGCATATAAAAAAGATTTCTTTATTAATGTTATCTTTACTTAATATTCTTAGATAGCGTAAAAACATTTTAGTAATACCTAAATTCCGTATAATAGTATTCGACCATTCCTACAAAATGTGTAATATACTGACAAAACAGGGTATTCTATTCCTAGCAAAATTTATTAAAATAATATTTTTAAAGTTATAATAATAAAACATGCATAAAAATTTATAAAAGCATTATTTATAAATTTTTAACGAATTAAAAACTTTGAAAAACTTATCTCAGTTTCTAAATATAAATTTAATTGAACATTACTAACGAGACAATTGTTTCATAAATTTTTCATATTAATTTAAAAAATTTTTCGTATTAATTAATAAATTAAATAAGGAAAGAATATTTCATCTGTCAAACGAAATTTATCTTTTCATACTGGATTTATGGAAAAAATGGTGGAAAGATATTTAGCTTAAAAAATTAGTTGAGTTAATGGTGTAAAGTTTGCAATTGATGGTTATTTTTAAAGATATGTGCAGAGATTACTAATGTAAATCAATGAATAAAAGTTGATTCCAATATCATATAGATAATTTTTCAAATTGTTTCGCTTTTAATTTTAATAGTTTTTAACTCTTTTTTTCTTCCCAACATACATTTGTGTTTGTTGCGAAGAGGTTAACGATCTTTTCTTTAACCTCTATAAATATTTTGTTGCTATAAAAATTTTGCTTTGAGTGATTTATTGTGATTTATTATAAGAAAAGAAATCATTTTTATATAAGCGGTATGTGATTGCACTCAATAGAAAAAATTTAAACATATGCACACAACTGCTTAAGTAAATTGTTTTATTAAATATGCTTCATTGTAATACCAGAAATACGGGTAATATTTTAGATTGAAAATAGAAAATTAACTTTTCAAGAATAATTTGGTGAAAAGAAAACTATTTGAGAGGAATCAACATTCATTATACCAATTGAAAAATTATGATCCTTATTTTACGATAATTATTGCAAGTCAGTACAGATTGTATTGAAAGACATATTGTTCAAATACTGTTTTGATAATATAAACATTTCTCTTATTTTTTAATCAAGATTAAGTATCTAGTCCCAAGTTAAGAAGTATTAAAATTCGTCCCATTGACGGAACAATCAAAATTTTTATACAGATACTCCTTAACTCTGAAAGATTTCTTTCATGGCAATTAGATAATGATTCAAAAACATTAGAGGTACAGATCGCAGTGACATCTGGAAGACACTTACAAGGCTATTGTCTGAAGTGCAGAGGAGTACAAAAATCACTTCCGTTGAAAAAAAATCCTGTTCTACTTCGCGAGAGGTTTATGAAAACAGAATATGACATATGGCTTCTTATCGGGAACCAGATTACGGCGTGAAGTAAGCTCTTGAAAGAAACCATCTGTTCCCCCGACTTTTGCATGAGAGAGCGCTTTAACCCTTTTCTTTTTAGTTCAAGAATCCTATTTTTGACTGTTCCTGCCATTTCACGCATATGCACAAGTATAAAACAAAGCAGATTCATTGGCTTAAAAATACCCATATCATATATATGGACTGAGAAGTCATTCATGTTGTAACATTTTAAGAAGAGTGATAATAATTTGTATTAATGAGATATTTAATATAATTGTAACAAAAGACTTTGTCTTATGAAAAAAATAAGTAATTATAACGTGTATTCAATTCAATCTAGATAGATAAATGCAAAATTAATATAAATATGTTACTTAAAATAAAACTAAAAAATAACCAGTAATTTAATTTCTTCTTAATATAATATGTTTAAATAGATTTCTTAATCCATTAAAATTGGTATATGAAATGTATTTTGAAATTTTTCTCCCGACCATAAATGTAAATAATAATAACGAATATTTTTCCCTACCTAACTTTTGAGCAAATTTAATAATAATACTGTATTTAATTAGAAAATTATAGCGATGGCTTACAACCTTTTTTTTTATTTAATTTTTTCCCTTTATTAATTTGTTATCGCGCAGTTAACGATGTTCAAGGTAGTGATGGCACACCCACTGATGCCATTGGCTCTGCCCCTTTTACTGCCGATAGATAAAATAATTCCAACCGATAGGTATTGTAAGAAATTATATATCTTGTAAATTGCAAGCTTTGAAACTTATAAGGAAAACATCATCCACACTTTATATTTTTCTCACTTTTTCCTCTGATTTTTTTATCGGATAAAAAGAAGCTTAGAAAAAGTTTTTGCTTCAAACTAAAACAAAAGATGTTGCTTAAATTTTAATTAAAATATTTTTTAAAACATAAATAGCCCTAATATGCGAATATAAGACTTTTTCCATATGCTGATAAAAGTAGAATAAAAGAATTAAAATGTTGAGCATTTTTAGACTTTAATTAATACTTTTAATGAAACGTATGTAAAATTTTCAGTAGTACATTTCTATCAGTTGTCCTAAAATGAAATTGAAGAGCTTTTTTTGTTTGATATCCTTTTGAAAGATGATTTTAATTAGTTAAAGGAACATTTACATTTCTAAATTATAAATTCCATAGAAAATTAAAAAATTGTACATGAATTATATTTATTCACTGGCATAATATGCATATACAATAAATCAAGCTGTTTTAATTGGTTGTATAATATAATTGAAGCAATTTTCTTTTTTCTAATGAACTCAAATGTGATTTTAAAATATGTTTTCATTGTGATAACAGAACAGTTCTTTAAACGGTAGCGAGTTTACGAAAGAATTAAGGAAACAAGAGATAAAGAAGACATTAAAGAAGAAATGTTACATCATAAATTTTAAAAACTATCAGATGATGGAAGCTCATCATTTATTGGAAAGAAGAATTTTGGGTAGATGACATTTTTATAAAACAAATCTCAAAAGAAAACCATGAAAACTAGTGAATATATTACTGCATTTTTGTCAATGAAAAATTTCAAGTAAGTAGAATAATTATAATTATATGACCTCACTTCCATGAATAAAAAAAAACAGTTTGAAGGTATTGTTTTTATATCGCATTTGTGGCTTTTAAAAATTTTGAAGTGCATTTAGATACGAAAAGCATAGGAATATTCAGCAGTATGACTACATGAGAAACAATAAAATAATTTCAA
>JAPDSC010025942.1:0-11966 GCA_026290005.1 Latrodectus geometricus
ACCCTAAGCACTTAATTATATCTAATATCATGTACATATAAATAAGAAGTAAAATATGTTTTCTTAATGTTTATACTCAAAACTTTATTAAAATAAAACTAAATGTTATTTGAAATCTCTTACATTTTAAATATTTTCCCTTAATTTCTTTAATTGTAATAAATTTTGTTGAAATTTAAAAATATCGAGTTACATTTTTATTTAAGTACAACAGTTTTAAATTAAAATAAGTTTAATTTTGTTTTTCAAATGATAAATGGTTAAAATTTATATAGTGAGCATTTCTATTAACTTACCATAAGCTAGAGTCAAAACTATTTGTCTGTTTCTTCAGATCCTTTATTAAGAATAAGAATTAAAGAGCGGAGTTAAATGAAAATGTCAAAAGACGCAAAATTTGATGTGGCTGCTATACATTCATTAATATTTAATATTGCGGTTTTCAACATGATCAGTATTACTAAAGTGAACTTTAAAATTTTATTATTGTGTTGTAACTAAAAACACTAGTAAAATCAAAATTGATTAATCTGTGTAAATATAACGTTCTAAATACAATTAGTGGTTTATCCATGTGAATTTGACAAATAAAATTAATTTAAATTAATTATTTGAGTGAGAATTATTAACTTTTAATTGAAACTTTTTAAAGAAATCTTTTATAAGAATATATAAATTAATTAAAAAAATTATAATCTGCTTATATTAATAAAATAAAGACTAGATTTAGCACAATATCATATTATGTACGGTGAATAACTTTCAATTACTACAGTTGTTTTGTAGATTAAGATAAATTAGATAAGCAAGTTATATTAAGAGTATTTTATTTCAAAATCATTAGCCACATAATAGGAGTAAACTATGACCCAATCTACAATTATGCCGGCTAAAATATGAATCATCAAAAATTTAATCTCTACGAAAAATCTTGTTTCAAAATAGTTTAATGCTGTTTGGTATCAATAATTAACGTTACATTTAAAATATTATTAAATAAATGAAGGTCAGTTATTAAATCAATTATTTGACTTTGTATATAATCAATCATAATTTATGTATTATTCATCTTTAAATGGATAATTTAGGGAGTTAAAAAAATTAAATTTATTTATATAAATTAAATCTCATTTAATTGAAATAGATACCAACTATATAATTTAATAAATGGAAAATGTTTGGGTTGTTTAGATATCATGTATATTTAAAATGATTTCGAAATAAATTTTAAACTTAGAAATGTTTTTAGAGATTCAAGTTAATATGGTAGCAGTAATAGACTGTATATTAATGTAAATAGTGAGATTTTATGAAATTTTCCCATTTTTAATCGAAAAGAATATGAAATTTTTATGTAATTATAGCAGTAAATAATGTAAATATAGTAAGTCTATTAAATTTGAGGAAATTTTTAATAAAAATCCTATTTAAATTACGTCGTAAAACATTACAATTTTTTTTAGAAAAAAATTAGCTTTGGAGTAAGTTCGGAATATTTTGTTTGAATGATGCATGATCGGAGTGCTTTGGAGTAAGTTCGGAATATTTTGTTGTAAGTTAGTAGAAGTAAACTGGAAGTAAAAAAGTAAATAAATATTTAGGTTGTGTAAGTGATAGTATAATAATAGTAAATAATATAAAAATATAATAATAAGTATAATTGTTTTAGTTATTCGAAAATATTTTAGTTACTTATAACGTTATAATTTTAATATTTTAATTTTAAAAGCTTAACTTTAATAATTTAATAAATAACACCTATCAAAATTATTAAATTTATTGATCACCTATCAGTAGTTTAAATGAAATAATATCCTATATATACTTGTTTTGTACTTATTGCACATATAATATTACTATTATAAAATACTTATGGTATATATATATATATATATATATATATATTAATAGTATTTCACTTAAATTAATAATAGGTGATGAATAAATTTAATAATTTTGATAGATATTATTAATTAAATCATTAAAGTTAAGCTGATAAAAAATAACCTTAACAATCAAATCTTTACTATTAAGACACTATGAAGATAATTATTTTTATTTTGATCTCTGTTATATTTTTTTATTTGAAGAGTGATATCAACTTCAAACAGAATATACAGCATTAAAATAAACCCGTTGACGCTTTAGAATTACCAATTCTTCTAAATCTAGGCTGGATACAGGAAAATATATTGGTACTCATTTACTGACATCTTTCTAAATATAAATATTGAATTTGACAAATTTTATATAACTGACACATGTTTTACTTATAAATAGCAAGGAAAAAGAAGTTGTAACGTGAAAACGATTACTTACAGAATAATTTACTTATAATTGATTTTTAAATTATTTATGTAAACATTTATAGTTACTTTTTCAATTAACTTTTATTTTTATTTAAAATAAATATGATGTTTAGTTATTTAAATATTTTCATTTCAACTTAAAAATAAATTAAAGTGTTTGAAAGAAAGTAAAATTATAATGGAAGTTCATTTAAATAAATTTTTATATTTATTACACATTTTGAACAATTAATTTTATAGTTAAAATTATTTAAAGTTTAATATGCTTTACACTAAAAGCACGTTTACTGAAATTTAAGAACGTTATTTCTATAAAATTAGCCAACTACCTATTAACTATTCTTAACTAAGAGACTATTCCACTTAAACCAGAAGTTTTTTGATAATAACTTAAATATACATCAATAAAATGTTATTTATTTAGATTCTAACTATTTAAATTTGTTTCTAAAGCTACTTAATGAAAATATTTAATTTCTTAGTTATTATATAGTATGAATAATTTGATAAGTTATATATTATATATCCATATAGTATAAATATTTGATAAGTTATATATATATATATATATATATATATATACATTTGTATGTATGTATATCTATATACATATACATACATACAAATATATATATATATTTCGTGAATATTATAGAGCATTATATAGCTTAGTGTATAGTGCAATATTATAGAAACATCGTCTTCTGTCGTAAAAGTAAAATTATTTCTTTTAATTTTACTTTTATGCAAGGGGCGATCTATTGGAAATCCTATTGACTCTGAAGGTAATAAACCTGAAACATGTTAGAATGCACGATGATGTTTCGCAAAAGGATGACTCGAATTTTTTCCAATTAATCGATTTATGTTGGTGGTTAGATTAATATAATAAATCTTTTCATGTGTCATACGAGAAAGTCTTCCTTTATCTTAGTAAATTGATTAATATGGTACAGTTTTTTTTAAAAATAATTTAGCAAAATTTTGAGGTATTTATTTTATACAAATACGATTATTAATTATTCGTCGTCTTATTTTTATTTAAAAAAATCAAATATAATTGATTAGCTTAGTTAGAAGCAAAAGAGTCAAACAAAAAATTTCATCACTGAGTAAATGAATAACCTTTAATTCATTAAATGTTAGTTTTTTAAATTTATTAATTTGATAAAAAAAATGTAAATTATTTTGTTTCTGGGATTAGACTTTGAAACAAAACAAATATAAGTACAAAATGACTTAATAAATAAGTAAGTATTTAATGGGAAAATAGCAACATCTTAAGAGATTGACTTTTTTGTAATTAAAGAATAACTTTTGGCTACTAAGCAAAAGAGGGAATTTATATAAGATTATGATTAAATTTATATTTAATGCTTATCAGTTTAAGGTATTTTTGTTGAAAATATTTTTAAATTTTAGCAACAGACTTTTTTGTGTGAATATTTACATAAATGTAGTATTTTCCTGATTTAATTAGAGTTTAGATTATTATATACGTGCATATAAAATAGTATATGCACGTATATAATTTTATTTAAAGTTGTTATTTTATTCAGATATATATTTTATTCAAAACTAAAATAATTTTTTAATAATTATTTTACAAGTGTTTAAAATATAATGCAATAATTTTAAAGAATTTGTTACTTCCTTGACGTACTAAAAATATCGAAAGAAAAAAAATTCTTATTATTTCACAGTTCATATGAAAAAATAGCGATAATAATTACATTCTTTCACATTCTAAAACTTTTATACACTGTATTCAGAGGCTACAAAAATTGCATTTGACCTAACAAACGTTGAGTAATTCCTTAATTATAATTGTGAGGAATATTATATACTCATTTTTGTCATGGCAAAAAACAATAAAATAAAGTGAAATATAATGGCTATTAATTAATAATTATACAAGTATTATATAATTATTTAAAAATAAATTGAAATTGCATGTTATTTAATAATATGCATTTACTTTCATCCTTTTGATATTCTTAATATGAACTAGAATATAGACTAGTAATGTTTTCTATACCAGTTAAGAAGACAATTGCAGCTAAATGGAGGAAATGAATGAAGCAAAATTAAAAATCACTGAGTTAGTAAAAATAATAAAATAATATTAAAATAAATACGTATATTAGTAATTTACATATTATTTTTAAATGAAATTATTATTAATAATGTTTTTCTTAAGCTGCTAGACAAATCTAAATATATTGAGAAATGCTGTTATGTCTAAGCTTATGCTAGCTAGAATGCCTTTTATAGCTGATAATGTTGTTTTGCCGACTAAATTTCATTATAGATTTACACATTAGATGATCTAATAAAGCTAATGAAAAAATTAATACTTTTTTATAATAGTTATATTTAGAATTAAATTATGTACCTTCAAGTAGTCTTCAGTCATTTGATCAAATGTCTAAGCAAATTAACGTTCAAATCATAAAAGAAGGAATATACATTCTTTCTTTGATAGTTATTATTTAATAGTTAAAAATTGTTTAGCCTGCTAAATTCAACAATTAATTTACGAACAGTAAATTAATAATTTTTGTACTTTGTAAGATATTACTTACTTGTGTAATAATGCATATCACTACATTTTAAATTTAACTCAGTTAATATTTCGACAAATTTATGGATTATTTTGTTTGATAAAATGTCCTTTGATGTAACTTTGTTTTTATGCATGATAGTTACTTAATGAATGATAAAATACTATTTATAATGGTGCTAATAAAGTATTCTTTTTATTTTCAAATAAATCTTAAATTATCTAGAATTTTTACTAAAATGTTATGAAGAAAAAATTACAAAAGAAATAATTATCATTTCAATTCATAAAATTCAACTAATTTCGTAAAATTTCATAAAGTTCTCATTTCTAATATTAATTCTCATAAAATTCGCATTTCATATTTATATGTAATACCATATAAGTATGAAATGAGAAAATGACATAAAAAATGTAGTGAAGATTTGTAAGTAATTTTGACTAGTAGTATTATAATAGTATTTAGCGACAGAGCAGGAGTAAAACTTCCGAGGTGACTTTTCTCAGTGTTAATTTTACAAATCCTGGAAAAGAAGAACTAAAGTTAACACGTCAGTAGTAAATGCTCATAATTTATATATAATTTTTAGTGTATATAACAGTTGGCTACCAAATGAAGCAGTGAAAAATAACGTAGTTTTCCAAAAGTACTGAAAAATTAATAACTGATTAATTTTTTTTTTGATGCGTGCCTTGATAAAAATTTTCCTTTATGCCAGTAATTCTCATCGAGAAATCTCTCTGAAAATAATCAATTTCCCAGATTAAGTAGATGCAATATTTTTTTAGATTAAATAACATAATAAAAGAATGTGAAAGAATGAATCAACATGAATAAATCAAATCATGAAATACTATAATTTCTTCCCTTAAAAATGGAGCGAAACTAACATTATTATGCAAGTCTAAACAAACATCTCTATACAATAATTAATGAATGCTATTGTAAAGTACAATTTTTTATTTTAAATAAGAAATTTGAATTTTAATGTTGTTATTTTTGTTTGCCTTTAAAATTTCGTAAATATTAATAAACAATTATATGTTCATATACGTTTACAAAATTTTATTAAAAGAGCTGAGCTTCTCTTTTTTATTTTGAAGGTCCAGATTTTATCTTAGCTGAACACTGATTAAATGCATAAACTAAATACTTCATTTGAGCACAATGCGCTATTTGTACTTGGTTTTCGGATCTTTCGTCAAACTCTGACGCATCGCCACAGGTGATTCTTGCAATGCATTTCACATTAGAGAAAGAATTTTGCAATGAATTCATGGAAAGGCGAAAAGAAATTTAATGGATAGTTTTGCAAATTGTATAACTTCAATTATGCTTCTGGGAAGAAACGTCGTTCTTTTCTTCTGATCAATGGAATGGAAAGAAAAACTATGATTTAAACTTACAATTTATTTAAGAATTTTTTTGAAAGAAAAAAATTTATACTTTAAGATAATGAATCTACATCTTGTTTCTTGATATATATATGTATTTGTTAAATGATAAGAAAAAACGGAATTTTAAATAATGAAGCTCATAAGGAAATATTCTCTCTTTGCTCATACTTATACTTTGATTCAAATGCATATATAGGATTCAAACTAAATATTGTTTCTTTAACTTTTATAATAATTGTCTCCATAACATTAATTTATATAAGGAGTTTAAAAATAAATATTACAAATATAGGGAATTTATGCAAAATAATTTGGCATTTATAATAATGTTAGTCGCGATTTTCATAAAAACAGTGATTAGTATCTATAGTGTTTTGTAAATATAATAAAAGTATTACAGTTAAGATAAATAAATGATTTAAAGTACTTTTTTTAATGATTACTTTCAAATTAGTAGATTTATAGAAAGTATAAATTTCAAGGCAGCTTCTCTCTCTCTCTTGCCTTCTTATGTAAAGATAATAATATCATTCTTAAAAATACTCAAAGTATAATTCAAAAAGAAAAGTAAGATTAAATCTATTTCCCCATGAATTCTTAACAAAACATTTAAAATCCTTATTTAAAAAAAAAAAAAAAAAAAAAAAAAAAAAAAAAAAAAAAAAAAAAACAGACAAATGATTTGAATTTGCATTGGATTATTTTTTTACATTGCTCAAGGAATTAGTTATTTAAATACATTTTTACTTTTAATTTTTACAATAAAGGTCACAAATGTTCTAAAAGCTATTACAAGAAAGGTAATTGTGACGAATTTGAAAATCCAAAACAAAGCTTAGACTTATTAGAAAATGAATATTTATTTATATAAATGAATTCCTAGCTCTATAAATTTAATTCTAATTTCTTGCTGCAAATTTATTCGGAGTTGAAGTAAGATTGTCAACATAGAATGAAATGAAACATATTTAAAGACATTGATTATTGCTAATTTAAAAAATAACATGTTCATTTCAAAGTTTTGATGATAATGTATGCAATTCGTTTTAATCGTGATTATTGATGATTTGAATTCTCAGTGATGTTATTGCTGTAGGTTTTGTTCGATATTCTAAAAACTTTATACAAGATTGCAGTATTATAATCTTTTTAAAATTGTCATTTACGAATAACCATTTAAGACATAGAAAAAAACTATATGAAAAATTTATTTTTTTAATATATTTTCTGTTATGTGTTTTAAATGATTACTATTTTTTGCTTTTCAAAGAATAATATTTTGCCCACCTCACCGAAAGTATTTTCGTTTTTTTTTCAATATTCTGATAGTCAAATAGATAATAGAAAATGTATGAATAAAAATGTCTCGATTTCTATATTTATAACAAAATATAACTATGTAACAAAATGGAATTTTCAATCATTCAAATTTTTTTCAAGATTTTATCTTTATTTTTCATTTTGTGGTGTAAGATAGTGTTAAGTAAATAGTAAATATTATTAAAAATATTAAATATAGTTATATTTTCTCAGAAGTCAAGGATTTCACGTAATATCGTCACCCACAAAATCTGAAGACATTAATGTAAAATCGAAGTCCAAGAAATTTCACCTTATGTAGGTACAACTTTGACAGACTGTATATACAAATTTCATAAATCGACAGACGAAGAAAATTGTAGAAAAATTCAATAAACAAACTTATCTTCAATAAAAAAATCAATAAAATTAACTGCTTTTGGGATAAATTTTAAGTTATCTCAAAATTTGACATACATTTTCCATAATTAAAAATTTTTCTTTAGAAAGATAATTTGCAAAGTTTTTATAAAAGATTATATTAAATATATTTTTAAAAACTAGGGGAACACTTTCGAACTTATATTTGCTAATTAGAAACTTCATACCCTTCAAATGAACAAGTAAAAAGAAATTTTCAGAAAATTACAAAAATATTTTTACTAGTCTCAGATATAAAAGAAAAAAAGTTTATTTACACTATATCATTGATGAAATTAAAATTCAGTAAAAAAATACGTTAATTTTTTAACCGAATAATATTCGCCACACTTTCTCACACTGTGTCACTAACAGAAGGTGTACTCTTTTCAGAATAATTCATTTCTTCAAAAATGGAAGTGATCTCTTTAGACATGGAATTGGATGTTTGTTATACAAATTCTACTGAATTCATACGAAAAAATGTTCTTTAACTTTAATTCTTATAAAAAAAACAATCCTCATATAAAAAACTTGATATTATTTGAAAGGAAATACACTTTATTTGCCATTTAAATTTAACCTAATTATTTACAAACAACGTAATTTATGTTCTAATAACAGATGCTCAGAAGTAACGTTAAGATACATTTGAATCACCTTTTTTACAATTATTTTTTACCACGAATGCTTATACTACATATCTTAGTAACGAAAAGGTATATCAGCAAAGACAGTCAAATTTTTCTTTATTCCTAATATTTTGAGAGTAGTATAAATTATACTATTGTTGCAATCGTGTCTGTTGTGTATTAAACTCTTCTTAGAATTACATAACCAAATACTTCTGAAATGAAAAATTAATAACATGTTATTTTTTTACAGATGAAACATTTATCTTGGCTTAAACTTCATTAACATTTAAAGCAATCATAACCTTGTTCTTTATTGATATTATTTTCAAATTACTGTGATGAAGTATATAATTGAATTGGTGATAAGTAGCTTATAAAATTTAATACATCAAATTTAGCAAAATATTGCTGTTAAGTGCTTTAATGTGTTAATAAAAATTGAAAAAGAATTGCCAAAATTGTTTGCGCGTGTGAGTACTTATTTTCAAAATTATTGTTTTGCATAAAAATTCAACCAAATAGCTATTATAGAAACCACTTAAGTGTTTTCCCACTCTTAGTTATGCAATGAAATTTAGGTATTAAGAAAATGAAAGCAAAGTATTATAAATTTTCTATATGCACAAAAATACATATCCAAATTTTTAATGATATGAAAACTAATCAATAAACTGCTTAATTTTTTTTAATATATCATAAATTTAATTATAATTAAGTTATTTATTCAAGCCATATTTGTAAATTCAATTAACGTCAATACTTGGAGACACAAATATTTTTTTTATTTATTTTGAAGATACAATCTAAATTTTGAAAGTTGAGTCACATTTATATAAGAAACATTATAGCATAGAAGAATAATAGCATTTGCCTCATTATAAATTTCAGATTATTTTAGATTAATGGTTCTCATTCAGGTTTCTTAGGTATAAATGATTCATAAATCATTTGAATAAATAGTTAAGAAATCAATCTTACTTGTAATATCTCAACTGAAGTACTTTATTTATTTATTACATTGCACAAATTTCTAGTTTTAATAGTTGAATTAATTTCTTTAGTCAAAATAGAACTGTTTTCTAAAAATAACTAAATCATCTGATCTTAATGTCCTCCTAATTCATTAGAAATTACGAAAAAATGAATTAATTTGACCTACTTTATATCATTTATTTGAGTCCAATCAAAGAAAAGAATACTCCTGAATAAAACGTTTTTGTTCAAATGTTTTTAAATAAATATTTATCTTCAGTTGAATACAGACAAAATCTAGTATTCTTAACAAATATTTCCCGCCAAAAATAATGGGGATAGGCCAGTGTTTCTCAACCTTTTAGTATTCACGGCCCAATTTTCAATCATAATTTTCATCGCGCCCCCCCACCGCATACAATAAAATATATACAATAATAATGTATTTTGAGTATTTTGGCGCTAAACCTACACTACAACCTTAATTTTAAACTTTACAAATTACCAAGAATACCGAAATTTATTGACATTTTGCAACACCGATCCTCAGCATTGAAAAAACAGGAATCCTATGCTTTTTTATTGCTCTTGCGTCCCGCTATGTCGGGCATTCTCACAATTTCGCGAGAAGTTTCGATTTGTCTGGAATTTGTCTGGTCAGCAAAAAATTAAGCTAGGAGCTTGCGCAGATGTGAACAAATGTTTTCTCATAGGGAGAAGGAGAAAGTTCTATGACGCCAATTTCAATTTCAGACAATCTCATTCGAGTCGATCCTTCTATCGCTATTGAATCTATCCTGAATGTGTATATTATATATATTTTCGTGTAATTGCAATTCACCGTATTAAATATTCACGGCAGCAGACTAATGAAGAATCATGGATAAATTTTTAAGCGGGCGTAAGTGAGCATTAGACGATAGACAAGCATCAACAATACACAGATGAGCGTGGTTCCGAAAATAAAATCAAGAAAATATTCTCAAGAATACTTAAATTCTGGGTTCACTAGTACTGAAGTAAATGAAGAAGAAATGCCCCTGTGTATCATTTGCTCAAAAAGGTTGGCGGCAGACAGCATGAAACCTAATAAACTTAAACGACATTTGGAAACGCTTCATAGTGAGTACGTAAACAAACCCAGAGAATTCTTCGAATTAAAATTAAAAAAAGCAAAAATTATTGTTTAAAAAAACTTTGTCTGTGAATGATAAATCTTGAATTGCCTCTTACAAAGTTTCATATAAAATAGCCAGATGTAAAAAGCCTCACACCATTGGTGAAGAGCTTATTTTGCCAGCCGCGATTGATATTGTAGAAATTATGTTTGGAGATAATTTTGCAAAACAAATGCAGTCTATACCTCTTTCAAATGATACTGTTGCCCTTCGAATTGTTGATATAGCTGAAGATGTAGAGTGTCAGCTTTTGTCAAAGTTGAGTTACAAATTGTTTTCAATACAACTCAATGAGGCAACAGATAGTAATAAAGATGTTCATTTCATTGCCTATGTTAGACTTTGTTATGATTTGTCAGTAGTAGAAGAATTACTTTCCTGCAAACCAATCGAACTCAAAGCAACAGCACTCGCTTTATTTGCTATCTTAAATGATTTTATGAACGAGGCAAACATAGAATGGAAATATTGCGTCGGAATATGCACGGATGGTGCTCATTCTATGTCAGGAAGATTCCAAAGTATTCCAGCACTTGTGAAACAAAAATCGCCACAGTTCGTCTGGACACATTGCATGATCCACAGAGAAGCTTTGGCTTCCAAAGAAATGAGTCCTGGTTTGAATATTGAGTTAACTACGGTTGTAACCGTAGTAAATTATATAAAAATGAGACCCCTGAAATTAAGAATCTTTTCCGCACTTTGTAAAGACATGGGTGCAGTACATTCAGCGTTATTATTTTATTGCGAGGCCATATGGTTATCTCGAGGGAAATTTTTGCAACGTGTTTATGAATTAAGAGAAGAAATCGCCGTTTTCTTAGAAGAGGAAAACAGACCGGTAGCTGAGAATTTTCGCGATAGTTTATTTGTGTTGAAATTGAACTACATGATCGACATATTCGAGAAATTAAATAACTTGAATCTTCAACTGCAAGGAGCAAATACACACATATTAGATACGAGTAATAAAGTTAATGCTTTTTGTAAGAAATTGGAATTGTGGAGCAGAAATTTAAAGCAAGAAAACTTAACAATGTTTGCAAAGTTGAATGATTGTATTAAAACTTACAAGGCTGAAGAACAATATGTAAAAGTTGTTTTTGTAACCATTGAAAATCATTTAGCAATGCTAGCAAAGAATTTTAAAAAGTACTTTCTTGCTGACGACAAACTGATATCAAGTTACAAG
>JAPDSC010025948.1:0-12905 GCA_026290005.1 Latrodectus geometricus
AGAGATTCATTAATCATTATGTGCATAAACTGCACATTTATTTTAAATAATATCATTGTTACATTAAGCAAATCTACTGATTTGAATAAAAAGGGAAAAAAATTATCTACAAGTGTAACTTGATAAAAACATTATAATCGCAATTGGGAATAAAACAACCACATTTCAAAGTAAAAAGATCAAAAAGCATCTTCAAAGATCCCAGAAAATTATTTTATTTTTACACCTGTTTATTACGTAATATATGAATGCGTCTATTCGTTCTACATGTTTATTAATGTAATACATTTGATTTTGAAATGTTTCAAACTTCTTACAATTGGAATTTTTCAAATCATATTATTTATTTTTCCTACACTCTGAATCATTTTTAAAGATTATTTTACAAGTTTCATTTTTTCATATGAGGAAAATAGACAAAATTTATCTCACATGCATATTTTATATTCGATTATTTTTAATTAAAATTATTAAAAAATTTTTTTAACGATTATTTTAAGATTTCTGAAAGTTCCAAATAATACTTTGTTGATTAAAATAATATCAACAATGGCACACATTTATCAAAACAATCCTTTTATAAAACTTACAAACAGTAATTTAATATAAAATTTTTATCACATAATGATGTTTAATTATATGAAATATATTTGTCAGATGAATTCATAACCGAGATTCAGGTATGTTTTTATTCTCGTATAATATATGTAATCGGATTCAGCCATTATTTTTGAAACTAGTATTACTATATTTCACGATATCATTATGATATTTTTTACAACATTATTGAAATATGATATGAAGCTAGAAAATTTCTTTATATCACGCTATATATGAGCTATATATTTAATTCCATCTAATTTATAGACAAATCGTTATAGATGACTATAATCTAGATGCCCATTGGAATATATTTTGATTCTTTCCAAACCACATATAACAAAATACATTATATTCAATCATAAAAATAGGAATCCTTAATCATGTATTCTGACCTTATTATATTTAACAAATAGAAACAAATGCTGAATTTTTATAATAAAACAGGGAGTTATCATGTCTAGGTGTATGATATTTATAATACATAAATTATAGAAGTACAGAATGTATCAGTGTAGATGTAGAAAGTAACAGAAATTACAGTGTTACGTTTATACAAATAAAGTAATCGTTATAAAACTATGCTTGTAGTATTAGAATATATATGTTATTTATTTAACAAGAGAATATGGAATAATTATGTCAAATGTATTTATGAATATTTACAATATGTGCTGATAAAAACTCACTGGATAACAGGAACTCGGTGGGTTCGACATAAATTTGGGATGTCTTAAGTCCTTCCGCTGATGAAGTGTGGAAGTTGAAAGGCCAGCTTTGGCGAGACTAATAATTGACCTAATGGTGGTTTTGTTGACCATAATTTAAAATTACGAAGTGAATGGGGATATGTGGAAATTCCAAGCATTCTAAACTTAAAGTACAGTCAGAAGCTCGCCTGCTTAGTTGAGTATGTATTTCAATTATTTCTTAGTATAAGAACTTGTGAGCTGCTTTAAATTTTAATTAAGTTAAATTAAATCAAGCAATTTCTTTTATATATTTATAATTAAGGTTACAATTAGTTTAATATTTAAACTAAAAAAACACACTTGAATTGTTCATATTTAATAATTTTCTTTTGGAAAATAGGAATGTACAAATTTGTTAAACTTGTTTCATTAGTGCCTTGGATATTTAACTAAAACTTCTGTTAAAAATTTAAAACATTGAAGATAAATTTCTTGAAACTGAAGAATTCGAACTTGTGGTTTCATTGTCTTTGGTAAATTACTCAATTTGCTGTAATTTCTCTTGTTATCTTGGTTGCATATGGTTTCAAAATTTGTTCTAGACATGTACCTGCTGTTTGTAGATTCATTTTTTTTTTTATTTTACATTTGAAATTAAAGATTTATAAAATTCGCAATAAATGATTGCTTAATACATTTATGTAATAATATTATAACTTTTAAAAATTTTGATATTGGCGATAGATTGGAAACTGAAACATGATTTCTACAATAGTTTAGATTTACTTTTAACTCTACTAGAAAATTATAAAATTTCAAAAATTAGCTACCCAATTCAAAAGAGGAAAAATGAAGGAAAATGTCTGTTTATTTTCTGAAAAGTATTTGAAAAGAATTTCACAATGGCTTCATTATTAATGTAACAAAATATTATTGTCATAAATAAAATTTGTACATTACTAGAACTTTAAAATTATTCTACAGTTGATCACATAATCTATTAATGGTGGTCAGAACTTAACGGAACCTCTACTTATGTGATTCGTAAATAAAGCTCATTATTCAATAAAACTATTCTAGGAAAGCAAAACGCTATGGAGATATGAATCTATATGGTTCCTGTATTACCCAAAGAACGATAGCAATAATATCTAGTTCAAAATGCTCAATTTTGACTGAATACTAGATTGATTTCCTGTGATATTTTTTGCTTCAACATACAAGATTAATAAATTACTTGATGAAATCATTATTTTGAAATGTATTTCATATTATTGAAGTAAATAGTTTTTTGTAAAGACAATAAAAAACGTTCATGACTAAGAATCACCTTTTATTAGTTGGTAAATTGTTATTTATAACCCAAAGTGTTGTGGAAATTCAAATAAAGCATCAAGTTAGTTTTCATCTTAATCATTTGGGTATGTTTTGTTATCTACAAGACTTTATGCCTTCAGTAGGTTGATAAAACTGAATACCAAGCAAGCTTAGGTACAAAACACGAGGTCTCTTATTAGGCTGGTCAAATAACCGAGACATATGCTTCGCACCTCAGGGCCCTCAGTTAAGAAAACAGATTTGAGCACTGTAGGCCTTGACCTCATGAGGCTTACCATGTCCCATGTTCCTCCTGAGTTTAGTTTTTATAAGACTTCATGTATAAACTAAAAACTTTTGATTCGACTTAGAATGCATTCCACCGCCTTAGAATATAAGAAATCGTGAAGCATTTACGATGTAATTTCAATGAAACGAAAATATATAAATGTAACTATAGGAATATATATATATACGCGCACATAATACGTATATATGTATGCCTGCAATACGTATATTAGCAAATTAATTTTAAGGTTTTTAATATGCTTGTAACTCTACTTTTTTTAATGAAAAATCATTTCTTTTAAGTTTCAAAATTAAATAGAAGCATTTGTTTTCGAAATAATAATGTGCAGTAAAATCTTTTTAAACAAAAAAAAATCTTGGAAATTTCTTGCAAGCGTATCCATAAAAATATATGCAAAACAATTTATTTCATAAAAAAGAATATTAGAACTGGAGGGAAATAGCAATTTAATTAAAACCTTCAATATATGCGATTGTTTGGCATTTTTTGTAAAAAAGTGGAGTTTATTATAGAGCTTAAAATAGAATGAATAGCAGAAAGCTTTCAACAATACTTCGAGATTTAATTTTTGGAGCTGGATTGCAGTCAAGTATGAAATACGTGATTTTCCTTACTGATATATCATTTGAATAACATGCTGCTGAATTCATTTGAGCGGTAAACGTTCTCTCGCCAAAGCAATTGGCAGGGTAATTAGCCCTGGCGCGAGATTACTTCGCCACGTGTTCAATCAATTCTTGATATTTAATTTTTACTGCAACGCCATTGGTATTTCTTATTTAAAGAATCAGAAATGGGGTGTTCAGGGATTTGAAACGTGAAAGAAGACATGTTTCTGCTGTAAAAGTTATTTAAAGGTCGGTTGGCAGTGAATAGCTTAGTTTTTGAAAAATTAGTAACGCAATTACCTTAATTATTTTTTAAATAAATAATTAATACAGTAAAACTGAACATAAATATTTTTACAAAATTCAAAATTTATCTGAAAGATAAAAATTTTTTTCTGTTTACACGTAATTTTAATGATACTTAAAATTCATAACTAAACTATATTTTGTTTGATAATTTACATATAGTTATTTAATTAACTTCATTTTCTGCGATGCATAATTAGTGAAGTAAATTAATATATTTTTTATATTAGCATGAATTCTGTGATTAACTAGTGTAATTAATCGGACAATTTATCATAAAAATTTAAAATTTTAGAAAAAAACTGTGTATTGTTATGTTGAGCATTATTTTTTTAAAATAGATTCTAATTATTACGTAGTAAAAACTATAATCATGGGGAATTTTTATTAAAATTATTAACTATGAGAACCTTGAGTAAATTTTTAAAATATTAAAATTTTATTTACTTAAAGTATAAAATATTACTTAAAGTATTAAAACTTTACAAAAATAATTTCGTAGATAAGAACTATATACTCATTTGAAATTATCATTTATCTTTGAAAATATGTTTCAGATAATATAATCGTATTATTTTTAACCTAATAATATAATCTAAAAATGACATAATCTAAACCATATAATTTTTAACTTTAAAATGTTTGCTAATAATTTAAGCTGTCGAAAATTCTCTCACTATCAAAAAATACGTAAAAAAAAAAAAAATTCAAATTTTTGAAATCCATTTTTCTATAAACGGAGGAAAAATTTATTAAATTTTTAACAGGTCATTAAGCTTTTAACAGTATCATAATAAAATCGCATTTATCGTCGGATTTATTGCATAAAATATGCGTAAATAATATATTTCGTATGTACTTAATATTGTATTTATGCATAAATAATTTTTTGGAAAAAGATACTAATTAGTATCTTTTCCCAAAATATCATTGTGTTGGAGGCTGAATATAAAATATGTAGGAGGCTGAATTTTAAAAGTAAGTATGTTTGAAGCATTTGTATAAGAATAAAATTTAAATAGATGCCTTTAATATATACAAGGCTCAAAACATTCGGTGGGTGGTTTGAGTTCTATTTGAAATGATCATATTATCTATCATTTTTAACAAAAGAGAATAAAGGAGGTTGAAATGAAAAATCCTGATGCAATTTCCATTAGGAAAATTTCATTTTCCTTATGGAAGTTGCTTCAATTTAAGTTTTCCTGGTTAGGAAAATTTTATTTTTTTAACCTGGAAAATATAAATTTTGCTTGTAGCACATAAAACAACATATTTTCTATGAATAGTTAAACAATTAAAACCAATTGTATCTGTGAAATGAACAAAACCCATGTTGCGATATCTCAGCATCCTGATTCATTGAATAGATACCCTAAAGAACCACTAATTGTTTAGATATTGATTAAAACTCATTCTATTGTAGTGGAAGAATTAGGAATTTATCAAAGTGCAATGTCAAGACTATGGAATCGGTATTCGAAAAATGGAAATTTTCGGTGAAGATTGGGGTTTTAGGCTTTTAACAAAATAAAATGAATAATGGTATTTAACATTAATGGTCAGTAGCAATTTAATTGCAATAACATCAGGTGGTTACTAATACCAAAGTTTCGAATCAAAATTTCAAAATCTTTTACACTATATGGATTCGATTGGTCACATATTTATAATATACGTTTCATTGAAAGAAGATTAGCTTGACTCCACCCTGCGGGCAACGAAACATATCAGATTGAGAGATGAATGGAGTAACATTCTCTTCATAGACGAGTTCCATCTCAATCTACAATGAGACCATAGGTAAATTTTCTATTGGTGAAAACCTGCTGTTCGAAATTAATTTTGCATTTCAGCATAAAAAATCTAATTTGATTATAGATATTTAATCTGGGTTGTAGTTCTGTCAATGACAACAGCCATCTAAGCATTATCAGGCTAACTTAAACATTATCAGGTAAGGGACATTGATAGTCCAGCGAAATAGGGATAAGTTCCTCTAATCAATTTTAGTTTTTAACACTGTAACATTTGAAGACAAATTCGTTCTTACAGTTGATAACGTACCCTAAACTGGGTAGACAATATTTTTTTCAATGAAATTTTTGGAATAAAGGACCATCATAGCTTTTAGATATAAACCCAAAAAGCAAGCTGAGGACATTTTAGGAAGAAGGCTTTCTTGCCGCTTATAACCGGACGGAAACAATTCTGCAGCAACTCTTCTACAAATGTAAGACAGTCCTCATCTTCAATGATAATCTCATTGATTGCATGTCTTGTAGATGTGCAACATTGCTTCAGTCATGAGAAACGCCGTATTAAAACATTTTTTACCGAGGAATCTTCTTCTTATAATATATACAAATGGAGTACTTTGACAGATACTCTCAATAAAATATTATTATTCTTTGTTAATTACATCTTTCTTTATACTAATATTTTATAAATCTATACATCATCTATCAGAACATTTATTCATAAGAAATTTATTTCTAAAACCACAATATATTCCCTAATAAGTTTTAAGTATGTATGGATTTTGCAACAATGTTAAATTATTTATTTTTAAAATTAATTTATTTCGTATCTTTAATTTATCCTAGAAAAGAACTGTACAATTATCATTAATTAAATGCAAATTCTAGTACCGTAAATGACCTACTTACCATTTAGTTCCAGTAGAATGGCGTAACGCAGAATGTTTTCATTTAAACTTCGTCAGAGCGTTCTTAATTAGTTTAATTAAAAGGATGGTACTTTTTAAAAGGAAGAATATCATACAAAATAAAATAAATGTAATGTTCTGTCCAAATAATACTGGTGATATGAAAAAATATATTTTATCTATTATTACACATTACGATTTCATGATATTCCATTTAAAAACTGACTTTCCTGAGGAGCTATATATCATAATTTCAAAAACATTTGAGAATTTCATCATCACACTAAGGAAGCGTCAACAAAAAAAATTTAACTTTAAAAATTACCATTAAATGATATTTAATAAATTATCAAAATTTATATGTCTTGTATTGACAAAAAATCCGTCAGCTACTATAAGTTGTTTCTTATCATCTAAGTACGAGAATAATTGTACATTCAATAATTGAAGTCTATTTGTATTCACATATTGAACAGGATTAAAATATTGTCTTTGATTTCTATGCAGATTAAGGAGTGTCATATTTTGCCTTTAAAACTTATTTTTTTGCAAATTTTTATTGCAATATGCTTTATATTAAATGTCACTAACAATAAAATCATAAAATACATGATAAAATTGTTAATAATAAGATAACGTAAAAACAAAAATAAACTCACAAGAAAAATGCAATGTGTTACAAAAAGTGCGAAGAAATTTTTTGAGTTAAAGAATATTTGTTTAGGAAACTACTAATCGCTGTTTGTAATGTTCATCTATATAAATAACAAGTTTACTCTCTTTATATGGGAAATTTCTTTCGGTTTTCAGTTGAGAACGGCTGCATGAAACGGCTTGAAATTTATGTCAGAATCTTGGTATCTGTCTAAATTAAAATAAAAACTAGATTTCCTTTCGAAATTTTAATACTGCATTTGTAATTAATCCTTATTTGAATTCCCCGTAAAGTTGCTTTTGTCGCACATAATTGGCATAAATTATTTATATGCATAATTTTTTTCTAGCTAAAACACTTCGTGCTTCAAGCAAAGCCACATATGGTCCTTTTCCTCTTTTTAAATTGTTACCCATGTAGAAGTAAAAAAATATATATATTTCCGGCAGTAGACTTATCTTTGATCTGACATTCCTAACATAATTTTTAAAAAAATGATGATATTAAAAATTCAATCTTTGAGAAAAGTTTTTTTTTTCACCCACTTCAATTGCATTTTTGATTTTCCCGAAACGTCACCACATTGGAATTTGGTTGAAAAGATTCAAACTTCATTATCTAACAACTTCGTAAGTAAAGGGAGTTTTCAAGCATCATGCATCTCATTTGATCTGTTCTTAGCCAATGATTTCATTGGGTGAGATTTCATTTTGTTATGCAAAACACCATTTTGAGAAACTTTCAATTAAATCTTTAGTCAATGTAAACACTTTTATGGATAAAGTCAAAGAACTTCATGTTTTCACATATCTAAAATGAAACTTAAATCAAAAGAGTTTTTCTTTGGGCTTTTCTTTATTTCGATATGTTAATACACAATATCTTATATAAGCTCGAATTTTGTTTTCATTGCTTTAATGCAAAGTTTGTCTTGTCAGTCACAATCAGATAAGAATTTGAAATGTGTTATCCAATAAAAAATTTATAGCATTTACGCCCGTTAACCTTTAAAATTTAAATTTCAATCAGAAAGAATTTTTTATTTCTTTTAGTCTTCATTTAGTACCATACTTCGAATACAAAATAAATCTAAGTTATGCTCTGCTTCTGTTTCATTGCATTAGTTTAATGCTTGTCTACAAATTATAACTAAAGTAGAATCTCCGAAATCTATGTTACGTTTCTTCATTGATAAAATTTTAAATAAATATTAATATTTAATTATATATTTCATTGATAAAATTTTAACTCATTGATAAAATTTTAGCTGTTAAGCATGCGGTAAGTCAAATGTAAGATATAAATTAAATAAAACAATTGTTTTAAGGGAAATGTAGAGACCCGGGTACATTCAGCTGTAATATTTAATGAATTTGTTCGAAGTTGGTGACTTATGTTCATCATCAAAAATTAAGCTCTAAGAAATTCCAGCCTATAAATATCAACTATTGGACAGAAAAAGAATAAGTTTTCTCATGTTGTATGGACTTATTTTTTGATTTTATTAGTAGAAAATCTCATTTAGTTTGAATTTATAAAGTATTCTTTTATTTTAGCATGCGCAGAAATATTTGGATTAATTTGTGTTAAAATAAATTTTTCTGTAAAATTCTTCCAGTAAATTTCTGAAAAATAGTTTCGTAATTCTATCTTTAATGTTTAATAATCACTGCTCCTACCAATTTTGTACCATTTCAGTCCACATTTTTTAACTAAAAGATCATGTAAACTGACAGAACCTATTTAAGGTCAACATGAACATTATTGGTCAGCATGCTCATTACCGATGCTGCTTTGATCCATCATAATGTGCATGTGTGAATAAAAAATCACACATCCTTGCTGATACATTTCAAACATTACTTTTCGAGCACAATTCTTTTGCACAATATGATTATTAGCATTTCATTCTTCAATGAACTAACATCTATTGAGTCGCAATCCAAATCCTAGGAAGTAACATACATATCAGCAATACTAAACGGTATTTATAGCAATATAAAAAATATCCAAAAGAATTTTTCAAGTATTTCTTCCAAATATTGTATGATTACAGACGTCTCACTGCAAATATCAAATATATAACTTTTACACTTATATTGCACTTCAAGCATTGAAACTATAATACTGTCGATTTTTAGAACAAAATTGATTGACTGATATTTTAACTTTTACCAGTCAAATGAAAAATGTGATCTAAAATTATAGATAACTAATAATAGAGCCTTCCTATAAAATAAATGATTATCAAATTACCTTTGAAACAGCTTGATGCTTTTTGGAATTCATCATTCTGTTCATTCGATCTATTCGAAAGCATATAATAATAGAAGAACGTTGTCATTAATGTCAAAAGTACCATCCATTTAGCAAGGTGACAGCATCTTTGAAATAACAGCCAGGTTTTCATAGTGGTGTTCAACTGAAATAAATAAACATTAAAATATGTATAAAATCATTAATGTTTGCCCAACAAAATTTTTTTTGAATGTAGACTCTATTTCTAAAAAATATATATGTAACCAAAAAATTGTGAAGAAAATACAAATCTTGATGTATTGTTATTAATGTTGCGAAATTTTTCTAATAAAATAATTTAAATTTTCAGAACACATCCAATGTGTACTTGTGTGAGTTGCATTTAAATTTCGCAGTAAATAGCATTTAAGAGTTTCAGTATTTGAATTCATTGGGTAATTAGAACTGGGGTATCATTTATGAAATACAATGCTTAGAATGAATATAACTCAAAGATATCATGCAAAGATGACTAATTTGAAAAAAAGGTGAAACTTATGTCCCAAGGAAGTGATTGCAATAAATAGTTATATCAGCCACCACGTTGACTGAAGCGATATGAAATATATATGGTCTTAGTAACATTTAGAAAAGGTAAAGCACCCAACAGTGGTTCAAGATTTACCTTAATCACAGATATACGAGAGGATCATATTATACCACAAAAGTAACCATATCTGTATCAACAATATCGTTATTATCTTTTCTACATCATTAGACAATTATCGCAGATTCAAACTATATCAAAGAATAGCAGCCGTGATTGATTTGTTAACGATATCTTACAGTCTCAATGCTTATTATATTTCATTAAGAAAGTTATCTTTAAAATACCAGTTTAAGTGATCTTATCTTTATCGGTGTCGATCGGATATGCTACCCACTTTATTTTCTTATTTTCGAAACCTGCTTTTCTGGAGATTTTCTTTTGGTACTTATGATTACTCTTAAGCATATTGAGGCAGCAAAGATCAATGATCTAAATCTAATATTCATTATTTCACTACATATTGCTCGTACACTTGATGTCTTAATGATAGTCTGAGAAGCGATGTTCTGGAAAATGAGTTAACTTTAACTGAGGAATAATTCTTATCTGTTTACTTGTGGTGAGGTTCACAACTAAACTGAAGACTGGCATTTTAGAGTTGATGGCAATACTTGTATCAGCAAGTCACCAGTATGTCATCAAATCATCAATATAATAGTATTCAGCCATTTACTGTAAACATTTGTAACAGTAAGAGGATATATTGTCTTTCCATTGCTTATCTTCAGACTTTTTTTACAATGATTTATGTTTGGGGTAATTCCTTCACAACCAAAAACTTTCAAGATATCACTGAATTAATTTATCAGTTGCTGTATTTACAGTAGAAGCAACTTCATAGAGACAATGGTAATTTAGAATCAATTTACCCCATGCCACTTTGTATATATTTTAGGGGAGCATTATATCCTATGGAAATTAACACCGTCTTTCAACCCCATTAAAATACAGTAAAATATTAATAAAAATCACTGTTGCCAGTTAATAAAATATCTTTGTTTTCATATTTGTAATTTACTTTACTTCTGTAAATAAACATACCGAGTTTTATCTCATTTCTTTGAGCAATTTTTTTCGGGTGTACATTTATTTTACAACAGATTAGTGTATTACAATATTATTTATCAATTATAGAGATTATTTAATCTTTAGTTAACATTAAAATAACGTATTAAACAGTTTTTTGATAGAAGAATTTCCTACTTTGATACAAACAATGCGTAATAAGAAATGTATTATGTCCTTAACTGAAGAAGCATCGTTGATATAATGTAATCTTGTAGAAAAATACTCGATTTGTTTTTGCTTTTTTTTTTTACATAAAAACTGAAAGTAGACAAAAATATTTAACAATATTTAATATTTCTTTACTTCAATTAATTTGGTGTATCGCTATTTCTTTATTTAAAAGAAAAATAATTAATTTTCAATACGTTCTAAGAATTGAAGTTTTGTGTTGACTTGAGCTGTTTAATTACTTATACTTGACCAATTTTAGTCATCAGTTTTGTAGATTTATAAGATATCATAATAAAATATTCACGTAACAAAAGAAATTTTTTCAAATGAAATAGAATAATTGAAATAATTTTTCATTATGCATTGAATTATTGTTTTGCTGAAGAATAAACAGAAAAGAAATTATATGAAATGTATCTACATAGCTCCTTTTTAATTTTGATTGTATAATACACAGTTTAAAAATTGTACTATATTATAGTACTCTGTATATAACTCTGTACTATATTATAGTTTATTTAGGATTGTTATCTTATAAATTACCGTGATTCAAAAATATCAGAGATTTAAAAACAAAAGAGACTAAATTTACCAAGGATCTACTGCACAATATATCCGACAAAACGGGCATCTGTTTTATTTTCATACAAAATCATTTGTATCAAAAATTCAAATAGGTTAAAATTTTATATTAATTTAAAATATTATAAAAGTTAAAATCAATTTTAATGTGTTTTTAACATTTTTTATTATTTAAATTCACTCATCTTCAAGAAAGAACTACATTTATTGAATGAAAATCATTTTCGTATACCATATCGTTGTAAAAAAATTTATTTGTTGCAATTAAACACATTTTCTTATTGCTTACAATATATTGAAATGAATACTATTTATAAAGATATCAAAATTAATTTTAACTCATGATTATCAACAATAAGTATTTTTGCGAACATGTTTTTGCGATTTTATTTTGATCAAAAATCAAGTTTGTAAATTATAATAACTTCTACATGGATAGTAGAAGAAAGTGTGTGCTTTAGCTTAAAATCCCCCCCCCCCCAAAAAAATACATCCACCACAGGCTGTCTACCATGATGTCTTCTGATTTATACCAGGCCAGATTTCGTGTTTCGTAAAGGAGAAATACTGGAACATTTAAATTTACTCATCCGACAGATGTCTTTATAGATCTTCTCCCATGTTTCAGTAATGGTCAGGTTTGAACTTAAAATCTTTCACACCAAAAAACGTTTTGTACAACCATTAAACCAAGGTGAACCTTCATACTTTTATTTTTTAACCGAATGCTAATATTTTTTTCTTTGGATTTGGAAACTGTAATATTTATCTTTAGATAGCTTTTCATCTTTCTCTTAGTAGGCCAAATATTAATTAAATTAGATGTTGAAATTTTAGATCTATATTTGCTGTAAAAATTACAATGTTAATAAATAGAACCTTTAAATCTAAAAATTATTAGCAACAATATTACTGACAATATACAAATTAGAAGTTAAAAAAATTATGCATCTAAGGTCAAAGATTTGTGGACCTTATATATATTCATTTTTGAGAGGAAAATTCTTTTTGTATTTATGTAGACTTATGGGTTATAAATGTGGCACACTATATTTTTGAATGAATGTCACTTAACGTTTA
>JAPDSC010025962.1:1198-16406 GCA_026290005.1 Latrodectus geometricus
ATTAATTTAAAAATTAAAATTACTAATAATCATTCTAAGTTAATATTTTTAACATTTATATCTTTATACATTTTTTAAACATAAATTATTTATTCAAAAATGTTGAATATGAATTAACGTTTATTTTAAAAAAATTTTATTTATGAAGTTAAATTTAAGCCAACAATTTAGGAAATTTAAACAAAGTTATAATTCCATACTAAATTATCTTAAAATTTTGTTATAATTTACCTTTAGTAATAAATAGCATAGTAACTGAATTTATGAAACATGACTTTTTCTACATTGATATACAAACTGATAATTTAAAAGCCAGGTTGATGTATATTAATGAAATTTAGTTAAGAAAATTTTAAAAAAAGTAAGATTATTTTATTATGATTATTGATATCACTTAATGTTTAAATTTATGAAATACTTCCTTTTAAATTTTTTCCAAATGATCTTTCTCATTGCCAACAGATAAATTATAATAAAATAAATGTTGTTAGAATTAAATGATATTTTAGTTTCAGAAATTTACGGAACAATAATATTTTCATGTTTAAAATTAAAATATACATTCTAATTATAAAAACAATTGATGAAATTTGAAAGCTAATTTATTCATAAAAAGTCATCTACATTAGTATTTTTCACTAAATGTGTTATCTCCATATATGTGAGTAAAAACACTTCCTTGTTTTCTAATTCTTGTTAAATTCTTGGTGTGGAATTTTCAAATTATAACAAATAAAATAATGTGTCTAAAAATTGTTGGATAAGTGTGTATAAAATTGGTACTTAATTGAACTAAAAAATTCTATATACATTTTTTTTATTTACAAATTATGTATAGAATTAATAAACTTTCTTTTTCTAATTGTATATGGACTAAATGCATTGTAATATAATGGACTAAATGCATCTAAATGTATTATTTTATTTTGTTTCTTTGTAAATTAAAAAAACATGGCTTAAATTTTAATTTAAAAAATTTACTTGTTTATTTTTATTATTTGGACAGTATATTTTGTCAAGGTGATTAGACATCAACTTTTAATATCTTCTGAATTAACTTTGGGATAATGATTATACTATCTGTTAAAAGATCTTTTAGGGTTGAAAATTTAAGACTGTAAAATTTGAAAATGTCTAATCCTTTTAATAAGGTATCTTTTCTTTCCATTTATAGTGATGCCTGCTATGCCAGGAATGTCTGGAAATAAACCATATTTTGTTAAAGGCTTAGAACCAGTGAAAGTTTCTGAAGGACAGACAATATCTTTGAAAGCTGAATTACCACCCCATTCTGCTTGCAAAATCAAATGGTAAAAATATGAACAACTTACAGATTTCTTAAAAAGAGTACTTTTGGCTTTTCCTGTTGTATTATTTAAAATTACTCGTCTCATATTTAAATCATTTTTATAATATTATAACTAATTTTACAGTGAAAATTGTGTAATATAGGTTGAACTTCAATGAAGGTTTATACAAAACGCAAAAATATTTTTTGAGTTATTCCTTTTTTATATCCTTCAATTCATTCAAAGTGAATTTTTTTCATGAATTTCAAATTCTTTAGTGAAATTTTTCATTTTTAATTTATTTCTTAGGATGAAAGATGGTGATGATGTGGTAAAGAATGATGGAACTCAAATGTTAGAACTACCAAATGGAGCTATTGCACTTATCGGTGAAGGTGCTACACCAGAGGATTCTGGGAAATATGTCGTCATTGCTACCAATGATGAAGGCAAAACCAGAAGCTCTGCTATGGTTGCTGTTGTAGGTAATAAAATGATAATGTTTTATCTAATTTTATTTAAAAAAGAAATATTTTTATAAGTTTTTGTACAAAAGTCTCAAGTTTTTAGGTTAATAGTATAAAAAATTGCTATATAATTTTTTTATAAGCATACACTTGGGGAAGCAAAATCTTTTCAAAATTAGGGCAGTATTTTATAAACAGTGATTTAGTTCGATTTATCTCTGTAAATGGAAATGTTACATGCATACATATTTAACACATACATCGATACATAAATTCATAATTAATAGAATGTTTTTCAAACATATTATACATATGTATATATATGAATAATTTGCTTACAAATCTTATAAGACATTTCTTTTACCAAGATAAATGTTATTTAAACTAAACTAACTGCGAGATTTATTTTTCTTAAAGTATTTTTAGATTTTACTTCATTACCTGTATGCACTTTTCTTAAACATTAAGGTGATGGATTTTAATTACCTGAAATTGTTGAACCATTGAAGCCTGCTTCTTTTGTCCAAGGAGAATCAGGAAAATTAAGTGGGAATTTATTAGCAAAAATTTATGGGGAGCCTCGACCTGAAGTTAAATGGTATATATTGATATTTCATATTATGAAAATTGTGATTTCTCTAGTTCAAGCTGTCATCAATTCTGTATATCAGGGTGTTATGCTGTTCCAACAAATTGTCATTATTTTATATTAAATTTTGATTCTTGTATTTTTTGGTCAATAATTTTACATGTAACTTTCTAATTTCCTAACTTTTTTTAATATGATTATTTTGCGATTTTTTTTAATTTATGTTTCTTGTATTTAAGGAAATTATTAACATTTGACCAATCAAATGTTACAAACAGTTTATTTTACTTTCCAACAAATAAGTATTAAATTTTTTAAACAACATTTAGTATTTCAAAAATTTATAAGTAAAAATTTTGCAAAACGGTTGTATTTCATATTTTATTTCTCATCATTATTTAGTGAAATAAAATATACAATGCAAATGGATTCAATAATAAAACATTTAATATAAATATATGCCTACATTTATTTTGAGTAATAAGCACTTTCCCATATAGATTAAGTATTAACTTTCTACCATTGTAAGTGGTGTTGTTTTTTGCTATAGTTCATTTTGCTTTTTTTTTTCTGTGATTAATAGTGCACCAGAAACTTGAAGAATTAGCTTTCATTGTTTAATTTTTTTTAGTATCCATGGATTTATCTATTTTATTAGAGATTCTAAGTTACTCATAGCACTTACTTGCTTTGTCAGATAATACTGTTTGTTTTAATTATCTGTTCTTTTGAATTTTCATATTCAGCTTATATTAGATATTAATAAATTTGGACTAAAAGAATAATAGTAAAATTTCAATTAATTTAAGAAAAGAATAATCCACATCTTAAAAATATTTTTAATATAAATTTTTCCATAACTTAGACAACATATTAAGTATAGTAATAATTGATTGTCAAATATATTGCTTTATAGGAAAATTTTAAGTTTAAAAATTTTATCAATTATGATCAAAACAAATGAAAAGGTAAAAAAAAGTGTTTGCTTCTGTATTGTGTTATCAAACAATTTATTTAAAATAAGGTTTGTGCTTCATTTAAAATCCCTTACCTGTTGTCTCCAATATCATTTTAACTTTTAACTAAGAATGTTATTTGATATTTTTATCTGCACTGTTTAAAGTTTTGTTAATAATTCTTATAATGTTAATAAAAATTCATTATAAAACAATTCAAATCTGTATAAAATATCTACCAAATCTGTATAAACATAATTTATTAATAGCTTTTTATAATACTAATTATTTGAGTGAGTGAATGTATAATTACTTAAGAGTGAGGGAACAATTAATTGAAAATGTCTTTATTTAAATGAATATAAAAATGGAAAAGTTTCCTATAACTAACTTTTCAGCTTTATATTAATAAAACATAATTAGTAATTAGAATTCTATCTACTTTTTTTAAAAAAAATTGGTTTTATATTTTCATGTACATATCCTAAATAATACTGTTGGGGTTCTAAAAGTGTCAATATTTCTTTGACATATAAGTGTGTTAGTCTCGTCTCTAGAGGTCTCAATTACTAAAACCATTCTTTCCACAGAAGTATCCAACCATTCATTGAACTTGAAAAAACTACGTTTACTTTGTGGGTGTCCACACACAGTTGTAAATGCATTATTTAATACTTTGGAGACACTTATATAGCAACAAAGTAAAAGCAGCTGATCAAACAGAACCTTCTACCTCTTAAAAAAACAATCATAAACAGGGAGAATAGGAAATAACTGTACAAAAAGTCTATTAATGCCTATAGCTATTAAACATCTGCAGTAATTTATGTTAATACTTGCAATGATATATATTTAATATGTTAAGTGCTAGAATAATAAAACATTACCTAAATAGAAAAGTCTTTCAAAATTCTGTTTAATTCTTTTCTTTAAAGAAAGTTTTGTGTGATTGAAATATATTTATGTTAAACATATATGTAATCATATTAATTATTTCTGTCATGTGAATAAAATTATGAATTATCATGAATTTCATATTCTTTTTAGAAATGTTTACTTTAGCTTGGCACTTCGTAAAAATTAAAAGCGATTTTTTTTCTTTACTTTGAAGAATCTCCATTATTCATCAAGCCACTTGAACCAGTTACATGTGTTGTAGATTGTCCAGCAAAATTAGAATGCAAAATTTCTGGAGAATCATTTCCTGATATAAAATGGTAATAATTTTTTCGTTTCCTAAAATCTGTATTTTCTATGGTAATTTATATGTTTATTTCAGGAGATATTATATAAATGCGAAGATAAAAATGTGATTTCTTTTGATTTTTTGAAACCATATAAAAGAATCCTTTTAGATGTGATTATACATTGTATATTTTCTTGTACGCATGATTTTTTATTATTAATTTAGTTCATCTCTATTAGTGATCTCCATTTCTTTAGAGCAAGACAATGAATGAATTTCTCTTGTATTTGTAGATCAATGTATAAAAGTATCAATACAAAAATTCTATTATTATAATTCTGCTACTGTAATCAAATTCTATATTGAATAATCATTTTTTATTTTATATACATACATGTATGCCAATATACATTCTTAAAAGTGTACAGACATTTTTTTATATATGATATTGACATGGTCATATATATGATATGAGATAGAATATTACAAAACTTTTAACAATATGCTACTTAATTATATATTACATAATATATATCTAGGCTATTGTGTAATATTATTTTCTTATTCTAGGACTAAAGATTGAGCAGAAATTACAGATGACGATCCAAATGTGCGAAAACATCAGTTACCAAATGGTGAAGTGGCATTGATTTTTGATAAATGTAAACCAGAAAATGCTGGTAACTATGTGTGTACAGCTACCAACAAAAATGGAGAAAAATCTTCAGAAGCACCTTTGAAAGTAATAAGTAAGTAAAAATTTATTTGGATTACAAAGTTTTCAAATATTATTAATAATAATCATTTTATTTTGAAACATTCTAAACAAAGGAATTATCAAAAAAAGCTACAAACTTAACTGAAAGATTGAAAAGAAAAATACAGTTTTGTTTAATTACACACAAATATATAATTTTGCTATTTAAAAAATATGTTATTAATAATGTTAGTTTTAAAATGTATTACATTTACAGTATAATGATTTTAATATGCTTATAAATTTGATTTTTAATTGGTAGAGAGCGAGTAGGAGAAATGAAAATCTCTCCAGCCTTTGTGACTCCACTTACTAATTTGAAAGTTGAAGAAGGGGACACTTTCAAGTTAGAAGCTACAATCTCTGGAAATCCTCTACCAGATATTTACTGGTATTTAGACGATCAACCTGTATCATGTTCTGATACTATTCTTCCATCATTTGATGGTAAAAAGGTAGGGGCATCAGTTAAATTAAAATAAAGTCAATAATATTTAATTGATTTTAAATATTTTGTTATGTAAAATAATCTGTTAACTTTCTGTTTTATATGATTAATTGATTAAAAAATGAGTTTTTATTTTATTATTTTAAAATTAGCTATGTTTGGGTTCTTTATAATCATTAACGTTTCTTACTTCAATCTCTCCCACATTTTTCAATTTACTTTAAATCAAAAAATATTTTTTAAAAAGTAATTCAAAATTCTTATATATTTTTAAATTTTTTTATATATTTTTAAATAGTATACCCCAAGCAATATAAATTCTAAAGGAATGTAATGATTTTTTTAAATTATTTTAATAAAATGAAAATTTTAAGAATAGATTATCTATTTTTGTTGTATAATTGCTACATTTTTGCTGTATGACTCATGGTTGTTCATAGTAATTTTGAACATTCTTTGGACCAAAGATATTTTTTCAATAGCTCTCAAACACAAATTATAAGTAGAGCAACAAATCTAACTAGTATATTCACTCTTTTTTCCAATTAAAATAGAAATTTATCTTTTTTTTATAAATAGCTTTAAAAATTGCTATGAAAAGTCTAATAAAGTCAAAATTATTTCTTTTTAAGTGAATTATAAATACACATGCTTAATTTGATAAGCATTTTTAATTTAAGAAAATATTTTGCTTTAAATTTTCTCAAAATATATTTATGGATTATGTTGCATGTTGGCATTATAGGGGTATTTTTGATTAATACTAAAATGCATTCATTTTATTTATTGTTAAGTATTTATTTATTTTTAAATACATTTATTTTACCTCTGATTTATTACTTCTCTATTTAAAGTATAGAATTCTGAAAAATGTTAACTAAATAATTTTTATTCCAAATCATAGAAACATATAAAATGTTTTGTTTTTAATAATATTTACTTCAAAACATTCAGAAAAAATATCATTAAGATTACTATTGATTCACTGATTTTATGTTTTATTGATTTTTAAAAATCGTTAATTTATATTTTTATAGACTTGCTTGATGGTTTATAAATGTAATCCTAGGCATGAAGGAGTGTATGAATGTAAAGTTTTCAACATTTAAGGTGAAGCTAGCTCCAAAGTAAAAGTATCTATCAAAGCCTATGAAGCACCTAACTTTATCGAACGACTTTCCGACGCACAAGTAAGATCGCAAATTTACATATTTTTAGTAAATATTTAATTATTTTTTAAATTAAGAAATTTAGTAAAGCTGTTTCATCATTCCTTAAATTAAATGCATTGTTTAAGTTTGATTAGATTAATCTTTTACTAAACGAAAACCTGAGAAACATGTATAGATTATTGATAAATAAGTCTACAACCTATAAAATTTGTATTTGATTTGTTATCTTATCTAGTTAAAATATTTATAATGTGGTCCTAAGGTGAATTATATATATATACTTGTGCAAACCACACTTTATTAATAGTATGTTCTATAAATGTAATTAATTACATTATTAATATAACTTATTTTATATTTAAGCTTAAAGTGTAAAATAGCTTTATATCATATATTAAGTGACTAATTAGATAAAAGTATTATGCAGTGTGATAAAAACTATGTTAAAGAATATTAAATGTTGGAGAAGAAAAAGATATTATTCACATTATGATTTTTATTAAGTATAGTGAGCATCATGTTTGATCTATTTACAATTAATTTATAATTAGTATTTTTTCAATAAAAACAATCCCTCTAAAATATTGTCATGAATATGTATCAAATTTAAAAAAATACATTTAAAAATATTATTGGAAATATGTATCTTCGAACAAGCTATATATTATATTCTAACAATATATTTCTTAATTTTTAATTATAATTTTAACAATTCAAAATTCATTTATATTTTCACATAACTATTTTCTAAAACTCATAGAATAAATTTTCAGTAGTGGTAAAAATCTTTTTTCAGTAATAATTACAAATATCAAAAATTCTACTATAAGAAAATAAACAGCTGAAAATACTTATAGCAGAAAATAAGTGTTTGAAATAAAGAATTACTGATGGAAAAATTAATAATAGAAAAAATATGCGTTTGAAATAAGAATAAAGAAAATTACAAATTGAAATAAAAGTTGTAATTTTTTTATTGTAATTTTCATTTTTTCCTGTTATTTTCCAGTTTGTAGCGAACGAACCAATGAAATAAATTTGCCGACTCGAAGGTATTCCTGAGCCAAATGTTGACACTTGGAGTGAAATATTCCATTCTTAAAGAAGGTGATAAGTGTATTTTGGCTGTCCCACACCCACAAAGTAGTGATTCTTGTATTTAAGAATGCCGAGCAAGGAATTCAGTTGGCAAAGATTCTTGTCAAGCTAACATTGGAGTTAGGTTAGTGAAATAATTTGAATTTTTAATATGCATATAAAGTCCTGTCAAACAGAAAAGGTATGAATTCTGCTAAATTATTGGCAAATCATTTAATATTTTTTTTAAGTCCATGTTTAATGATGATTAAAATAAAAGGGAGTTTTTTTTAAAAAAAAAAAAAAAATCTCTAACTAAATAAACTAAAATATTCTTAACTTCTAAAAAAATTTAAAATGATTAATTTAAATAATATACAAAGAAAACTTTTTTAAATAGGAGACTTAAAAGGAATAACATTTTACTGGTGGCCAGTTGCATTTGTAGGCGATTTCCAATTGTTAAAAAATCATGTTTTTCTGGTTGAATCAATTTTTCACATATACCGAATTCTTTGTTCTATGAATTACACATTATATAGTAGGACATTTGAAATAGATGCAATATTTTTATTAATTTTTTATGTTCTTTTCATAGAAGAGACTCGGTGTATAATAATTTTGCTATGTACATTAAGTTATACTATTATAATAGAACATCTACTTCTTAGAAAAATTATTTAATTCTTCAAGCTATCTTTGTGCAGGTATTATTTATAATTAATCTTAATGGAGATAATTTTAAGGAATACATGAATGTGTCAATGACAAAATCGTTCATAATAAGCAAAAGAATTAAACATGTAAGAGTTTGAAATTTTTAGCCAATGTAATGGGTTTGTAAAAGTTACAGGAAGTACCCTTCAAAAAGATGAATGTGTCTAAAATGAAGATAAGGCATTGTTAGAGCATTCAACTACACATAGTCTGCTTTATGCAGATTTGGAATCAAGAAATGAATTATGGAGAATATTTTAATTTAAATAAGAAATCATAATGAAACCTCTAAAGTTAATTAAGACATTTAAAAAAATTTAGTTCTATTTTCTAACAAACCCACAAAAAATTTGCTGTCTGGAGTAAGCTAATGTAAATTTTAAAAATATAATCCACAATATAATATTTTAATTTTTTTAATATATTTTTATGTGATATTCGATATGAATTTTTCTATATAATAAGATCTGTCAAGATTGTTATTCCTATGGTTGTCTTGTTTTGCAATGGTACCTGTTAATTTAGAGTCAATTTCAGCGAGTCAAATCTTTTAAGATTTGGTAGATAAAAAGGAGTTGATATCAATTTTTTTTATATTTTTGCTTTAATCAAAATTATCTACTTTAATATTCAAGAAACAGTTAGTTTTCCAGTTTACTAATATTAGAATCAAATGATTTATTGTTGATCTAAAAATAGTTTTGATTCTTAAATATCAATCAGGTTTAGCTAACTAAAAATTTCATATCAATTTCATAAAAAAGTTGAGTATATTATTATTTAACATACTCATGACTTCATAATATTTTAAAATAATTTATTTTGTTTTGTCTGTGTGGCATTTTATATTTAAGAAAATAGTCCAATGTTTTTTTAAATAAAAAAAATAGTCAAACTCAATTATCCCTGGTTAAAAAATTTCTAAGAAAGGAATAAATTTCGGAGATATTTTATTTGATGTTATGTAGTTATGCTGAATAACATGGAGTTCATTTACATAATTTCATAATATAATGTTTATGTAAATTGTATTTTTAAATATATATATACAAAATTGGAACAAAAATTATCCTTTGAAAATATATTCAAAAATTTATTTTAAATTCTGAAAACATGATCTTATAAAAACTTTTTCTTAAGTTATTGACTTTCTTTAAAATAAGTCAGTTATATTTTTGCTGTATTTATTTATCATCTAGTATTTTACTCCAGATCTAGAAGCAATTTGTCATAATTAAATTGAAGACAATACCTAATGTTTAAAGATCAACATTATTACCCCATTATAAAATTTGAAATGAATATTTATATTCAAAAATTGTTATTTATTTCTAACACTATTTAAATTTAATTTAACGCATCCTTGAAAAAATTAAAATTTAATTTTTTAATATTTTAGTGCAGCAGTGTCTGAAGGTGAACCTGCAATGTTCTTAAAGAAATTGAAGGACACATCTGTTTTGAATGGAATGGAATGACAGCAAAACTAACAGCTTGTATATGTGGTACTCCCAAGCCTGAAGTAAAATGGTATTTTTCTTTCTCATTCATGATCATTATTTTAATAGCAAATATTTATATAATTTATAAATATATTTGATTTATTGAAAAGACATGTTATGTTTGGCTTATCAGATTATTGAATATTTATTATTACAGCTTTTAAATCGCTACATTTTATTTTGTCGATTGAGAAATAAGTTTTGCTATACATCATGAAAAAGTTTTAATCTTTAATTTCAATTAGAAAATTTTGACTTTTCTATTTTCATAATAATTATTATTATTCCTAGTTTGAATTTTTTTCCTTGTATTATAACTTCCAAATAATATGATTTTTTGCAATTATCTTATTTTAAAAAGCAAAAGAGCATCAAACTTCATGTTCTTCATCATCAAATGACCTTTGTGCTAATTTGATATTAACTACTATACTTTCATATTTATGTTTCCATTTAACGATTTTAGAATTAAACATTATTTCTAATGTATGCTTTTTGAACTAAAATACTTCTTCTTATTTAAGAAATATCATTGCATGCGTTAATTCATAAACAAATTGCTAAAATTGTAAAATTTATCTTTTGGGTACTTTAACTTTAGTTATTTTGCTTATGTATTAACTCATTTCAATGTACACTATTTTATTTATTTATAGTGACTTTAACATTTTAACATATTCATGCATATTTTATTTCAATGAAAAAATAAATTCACTTTTTTAAAAAAATTATTATTGAAAGTTCTTTATTTTTAATATTATGCAATATATTAATGTTAATGAGGTTAATGTTTGCATGTTTACTGTAAGGAATTATTTGTAAAAAAGATATCTTTATTTAATTTTTTTTTATCTCTTCTATACTCATAAGATAATTTCTACAAAATAATGATTCTTTCACTATGTGTAAAAAACATTTTACTTATATTTTTTTATTTGTAGGTTTAAAGATGGAACCCAACTGACAGAAAATTCGCATTTGATTCTAGAAGCTGATACAGATGGCGTTATTCGTCTAATTCTTCGGGGAGCCAATAAATTTGGTAGTGATACTTGCACTGCTGTTCTCGCAATTGTAGGTTATATTATTTCGACTTTTGATATAAAAAAGGAATTTTAATCTTTAGAATTATGAATAAGTTAAAGGCTCCTACATTCAATCTTTTTTTTATCTATTACTTGTTAATCTAAAAACTTCATCCATATCTCATTATCAATTGACAAAGAATTAGAATTTCTATCACTAATATGTATGTGTATAATTTTATTGGGTCTCTTAACAATAAGTCAAAAATTAGCTTTTTTTTTTTTTTTTTTTTTTTTTTTGCTGGCTCATTTTCTTACATTTACATATATGCAATGTATACATTGTTTAGCAAAAAAATAAAATAAAAATAAAAAAAACAATTTAATTTGTATATAAATTTGATAAATTATTGTTTCATTAAAATAAATGCTGATTAATCCATTTTTACACAAAAAATATTTTTCACAAAACATTATTGAAATTTTTTCTTATTAGCCTATTTTATTAATAAATGAGAATATAATTAAAAACATTTATTTCATTTAATTAGTTTATATATATGTAAACATATAATACACCTTTACTTTTGTTATAAAATGTTTTTAATGATAGAATTTGATTCCAATTTAGAATTATGTTAATTATTTATTAGAGTTTATGCCGAATTTAGTGACAAATGGAATAATTTGCAAGCTTTCTAATTTATTATTAAATTACCTTTCTGTACAAATTACGATCATTTTACAGTCTTTCTAAATATTGATCAAAATGAGAAATTGATACATTTACCCTTAGAATTAATAAATTTTAGCATATAAGTAATATTTATATAATATGTTTATCGATAATTTATTTGCTTTAGGAGAAGATAAACCCAAGCATGAAGCAGTTAAGAAAGAAGTACAAAATATACTAGGTAATATTCTTAATTCAAAAGTCTAAATTTCTTATTTTTCTATTACATAATCTATAGTTTCTTAAGAATGTATTAAATTATATAAATATTAAAAGTAATTTTTCAATTTCTAATTAAATATTAATATAATTCTAATGAAATAATTTTCAAAAATTTTTATTGCAGTTTTTGAGTAATAAATACAAATTTCAAATATCTAAAAAAAATTAAAGTAATTTTTTGTTTTATAGTAATTTTTGAAAAATATTTAGCTTTGTTGTAATATCTCCCATAAATTAAAAGTTTTTGATAAATTTTTGTTCGATATCTTAAAACTGTTAGATATACTAAGTTTATCAAGAAAAACAGTAGGAACTACTTAAATTAAAAAATTAATAACATTTATTAACTTACCATAATATAAAATTTAATAACATTCATTAACTTCCCAAATGAAAAACTAGGAAATTAGAATTCTTATTAATTTATTATTTAAAAATTGATTTGAACAGTCTTAAGAAAATATTCAAAATATGATTTCATTGTATGGCTATCAAGCAACTAATATAATTTTGTAAATATTTACTGAGAAGTACTTTCAGAATTATTATATCATTATGATTCATGTATTGTTATTAGTATTTGTAAATTATTTAATTTAAATTATAATAATTACCATGACAGATTTATATCATAATCATGAAAATTAATAAATATCACAAGATGTATCCTTGATTCTTGAATAAAACAATCTTGGACATATGATTAACTTTATTAAAAATAGGAAAATATCTTAAAACTACCAAATATTTTTACCATAAAAATTAATACTAAGAAACTTCATATGATATTAATATTTAAATGTATTTATATTTCTTTATATTCAATGCAAAAACATTTAAATAATAAAAAGTATACATATATTATACAAAAAGTGTACAAGAAATGAAGAAACTATCTAAAAATATAATGTTAATGATGTAAATCTTAGGTTTTAAAAATTAATTTAAGCAATCAATTGTTTATAAATTTTCAAGTTGTATTCAATTATAAAAATTTAACTGTACATCATTGAGTGTTAACTTACAATGCTTTTTGAATTTCAGCAACTTAGTAAATTCTTTTCAAAGAAAAATATTAGGTAAATTCCTAAAATAATAATTATTCATGCCAAGAACTATGCTTAAAATTTTAAAAATTTGAGAAATACAAAGCAATGTTTTGCCAATATTATATTTACTGATACTTTTTCATTTGCACATTTTAAGTTTATATTTCCATACAGTTTTATCTATAAAAGATTTTGGGTTTGAAACATTTTAAAACAATATTAAATTTTTTGAACTAATATTCGAAATTGTTTTTTTTTATTATAATAGCCATTTTACTTATTAACATATTGCACTATTTGTGCCATAATAATTCTAGGCATTTTGATTAAATTTCCAGTTTTTAATTTTTGTCACCTATTTATCTGCAGTTTCTATCTTTATGAAAAATTAGTATTTATCACAAGATGTATCCTTGATTCCTGAATACTATGAATAAATTAATATTCGAGATCTTACTCCAGAAGTTGATTACATGTTTAGAGTGAGAGTTGAGAACCGTTATGGAGCAAGTAAACCATCTCCATACATTACTGCTCATAGAACTCGTCTTCTTAGACCTCTTACTCCAGCAGATTTTGACATTGATCATTTGAAGCTAGATAAATATGATAGGTCTAAGTCTATTGTACAAACAGTTGTATTTTTGTATTTTAATATTTACACCATACATTCACAAAAAATCTAATTTGAAAAGGCATATTTATTCATAAAATTTTCTTACATATGATAAGGCGTCCTATTTTATTAAATTGATAAATTTGAAAGAAATACATTAAATATTATTTTCTTGATAAGTTATTAATAAATCTAAGAAATGCTTTAAATATTTATTATTTAAAAAGTCAAATAATTTTAGAAAGAATTCTGATGTTAATATGTTCAAAATATTTTCTTGAATTACTAAATCTTTTTATCAAGAGCAAATAAAAAAATTTTAATAATTATCATGTTTTAATTCCAACTTTTAATTGTTGTTAAGTTTAACATTAAATTGCATTGTAATTCTTATCTTGAAAAATAGAGTATATCTTGTAGAATGAATAAATTAATTAGCAATTCAATAATTGGCTTTAAATATTCGATATCTGATTAGATATGTATTTGGAGGTAAAATTATTGAATATATATGTTATGCACAGACTCTCAAAGAACTAAAACCTTTAGCTATAACTTTAATTTATTTATAAGTTTTTAATATATGTAGGCAGAAATAATTGTTACATAATGATACCTTATGCAGGATTAAAGAAAATATTAAGCCAATGTTGAACGAATTTAGAATATATATACTGGAGTATAATTGCTTGGTGAGAGATGTGATGGCTTGGTAAATGAGTATTCTAAACCCATTAACTGTAAAGTACAGTTTGGGTTTCACCTACACCATTTTCTATGTATGTATCCACATCAACAATAGAAATTCTCTTTCAATATATTTTTTCCATTATGAGCATTTCTGGAAAAAAGCTCATATAGAGTGAAAAATATTTCTGTTTGAATATATATATATATATATATATATATATATATATATATATATATATATATATATAGATATATATATATATATATATATATATATATATATATATATATATATATATATATATATATGAATATTTTTGAACAATAAATGTTTCAGAATGTATGTAGTGTACAATCGATTATTAAATATTAAAAAGGATATGGTAAAAGTTTATAACTATATTGAATTAGAATAGCAATACTTGACCCAAATCAATTCTTTTGAAAATATTGACTGAGAAAAACTGAGTTAGGAAAAAATTCTATAAGTATTACAATTCTTATATAATTTTTTCATAAGTCAGCTTTTCCCATTCTAACAAAAGTTTCAAATTATTTGATACATTTAAATTAAATAGCTTAAAAACTTTGCTGAACTTGATTAAAGAATCTGATCATTCTAATACTAGAGGGACTTGTTAATTTACTTAATGGAAAAATTTTGTATCCAATAGACATTATTGACTAACCTCCAATGAGATTCAAACAAT
>JAPDSC010025970.1:0-10116 GCA_026290005.1 Latrodectus geometricus
TGTGTCGTTATATATATATATATATATATATATATATATATATATATATATATATATATATATATATATATATATATATTATAGAATTAAAATCTACAGATAATTAATGCTAATTAACATTGCGTAGACAATGTCACCCATCATATATTTTCAAGAAATCCTCCTAAAGAATTCAACATTTCAATAAAAATTATTTAATGTTATGATTTAATTAACATACGAGTATTATAAATATCGCTATGATAAGAGAGATTCAAGAAGAAAAAATATATCACTGTATGCATATTTAAAGCAAAACAATCTTTGAAATAATCAATATTTTGCGTATTATAATTTGATGAATAGATCTTATGCAAAGGAAATAGATAAATAAGGATTATCTCATTAAGATAGAAGACAAAACATCGGAACTCTTTTACAATTTATTTACTCAAAGAATTGTCCTGCACAAAGTAATTTTTGATGAATAAATAATTTAATTGAAAAAAGTGTTTTTTAAAAAAATATTTAAAATATAAAACAGAAACCAATTTTTAAAAAATATATGAAATAAATATATTAAATAAGCAAGAATGAATATTGAAATAATAGCAGTGATGCTTTAAAATATTTTTTCAATATTATGAGAAAGAGAGAGAGTCTGTATGTGTGTGTTAAAAACTAATTTTAATATACAGATTTATTAAAAAAATAAATTAAAATTAAATTAATATATTTTAACGTCCTACTTTCACTTTTTTTAAAAATGAATTTTTTCTCTCTAATAAGTATCCTTTGTCAAAATTATGATCATCAAGATGATAATTTATTGACTTTATTGGAAAAATTATTAATACAAATAATCAATTTTTGCTTATAGACACGCTCTTTTAAAGAGTAAAAGTGGTTAAGAAAATTTTTAAAAAGATGAATTATTTTAGATTCTTTTAAAAATATTCCTTGAAAATGCATATGTATCTGTAGAAGACTTTAAAATTTTTTTTAGTTATGTGATCTAGTATCAATATTATCATGAAACTCATTATTATATTTTTAAACATGTCATAGCTGTATATTTTAGCGCTTGCACAGTTAAATGCTTCTGCTGAAAAAATTTGATATTTTCTCTAAAAGTAGTGAGTATTAATACTCATCAATTGCAGATGTCATTTAATTTATTTGAGTTAAAGAACCTAAATATTTTACACTGAACAATTGATATCATTAGATAGAATCATAAATTGGAGTTCTGATGTAATGTCAAATAATATTACTTATTTTATCTAATATTCTTAGTAAGAGAAGAAAAAAAAAACTATTCAAATAGAAAATTTAAAAAAAAAATAATCAAGCAAAGTTCTAAAAGAAACTATTTCTATTTTTAATAATAAAATGAAAATATTATATTCGAATACTGTACTTAATAATTTTGTAATATTTCGTAACTACTCAATCTTATTTTTTGAAAGATATATTTACACAAATCTGAAGTTTCTATAATAAAACCTTTTTGTTATGTCAAACGAATTATATTTTTTATTTCAGACAACAGAAAAAAAAATTTGCGTATAAGAGAAATATATAATTCATAAAAGGTGGAAATAACAAACTAAGGTGAAAAGATTAAGAAGTTTAAATAAATTTAGAAATACCACAATGAAATAAAAGAATTTAAAAGTTATTTTTTGTGTTTTTATATGATTATTGCACTTTCATTAAAATTGAATTTAGCCCGATTTTTTTCATGCGTTTTACCAAATATGTATGCAATATTTTTGCGTTTGCTATTTGTTTGAAAACAAATTTAATTTATAGTAGCTGCTTAATACGCGTTGAAAGTGCTTGTTTTAGTTAAAGTTTTTAATTGAGTGTTGATGTGTCACTCAGTAAACGACAAATGTTTAATAATAATAACAGATATCCAAATAAAGATAGATTCATTACTTCTAAAAATATTAACAATGATCTTATCTTTAAATATAGGAATTAAAACTATGAAAAAGTATTGAATAGAATTTTAAATTTTGAATTAAAAATCTACATACTTAACATCATCTATAGTGTTTTCGAATGAATCTCTCTATATTTGTAACATAAATAAATAGGTTTATTTTCTTCATGAATATTTTCAAGAATTAAATATCTTTGATTATTTGTCAAAAAACTTCTACTAAACAATGTAATTAAAAATGTTATTGAATGGACATTTCATATCTTTACTATTGCCATTAACTGAAATATAAAGTATTTTTAGTATATCTTACATTAAGTAGCAAAATAATTGTAATTAAACATATTACTCGAAATAAATAAATCATTATCTTTGATGATTCATCTTATTTATTTTATTTCATCTTATTTAGTTTTTTGAATTAAAATCAATAAATTAAAGATTTTTTATCTTTAGCTTATTGATTTTTATTCTTTTCCTTCTCAACTATGGCATTTTATTCGCAAAGAATGATTTGCTCTTGTCAACAGCATCTATAAACTACATCATGTGACCCAGCTTGATGTGGAATGAAAGAAAGATAATTTTCTCTCAACCAAGAGGTCATTAATGACATTTTTTTCATAAAGATACATTTATTTCTCTCTAGTACATTCTTTTATAACCCAGTGATGTAATTTGTTATTGCTATACTAGTACAAGAAACAGGCCTGTTGGGTCGGGCGAATTGTTAATGCAAAATGTTGATATGAGGAAAAAATGTATTTATCATACATCAAATCTTTCAAATTATTAAGAGCAGAATAGATGTAAATAGGCACAAAAAATGGATTTAAGTCCTTATAACTAGATATGTAAAAAACAAAGCAGATTAAGGAAAAAATTTTTATATTCAATGCTTATTTATACAAATGCTCTAAATATAACTAGAATTTGTTCTAAAAAGTCAGAAGTGAAACATTTGTTCAATTGAAATGCCTTTATTATTTCTGATTTACTATATTACGGAAAGATTTTCTTAAAATCACACTATTATTATATTCTTAATAATTCCTCAGGTATTTCTCAGGATTTTAAAATAATTATATATTTTGAATTAATAATATAAAATTATTTTAAAATCCTGAGAAATACCATAGGATTTTAATATAATAAATAATTAATTATTTTAATATAATAATCTTTAAAATAATAAATTATTTTAAAAACCTGAGAAATTATATATTTTGAATTTATAATATAGTATTAAATTAAAATAGCATGTATCATGTTATAAATTTTGTTAGAAATTGAATTTTTGAAGTTTAGTTCTTAATTTGATTTTGTAAATTTTGAAATGATTCAACAGTTAAATTATTATCACAATGAAAGTTTGACAATTTATTAGAGATTAAAGTATATAAAATCTGTATATTGAAACAATATAAAACGAAAATTAAAATTACAGATTGTTTTGGTGATACTTTTAGCAAATGCATATAAAAATATATTGTTTTATCAAAACAACGTTTTTCAAATAATATATCAAAATTAGAAATTAAAAAGACATGTTGGATTATAATTCAATGCATCGTGTCAATAGATTCCAAATTTACTAAATAAAAAACACGAATTTTTGAAGAATAAAAAAAATTATCGAAAACTTTCTTTTAAAAATTCCTTGTATATTTAAACTTAGAGTTCATCTATGACAAATATATTAATATAATATAATTTCTATACAATCTTGTAATATCATATTTAAGAAATAACATTTTGATCAATGTGTAGGAAGTAGTTAACTTTTTTATATTTGATGGATTCAGATTTATAATTATTAACCCCATTTGCTTTCAGAAATAATTTTAGTGTAATATATCAACATTTTCAATCATTGAAAAAAATTGTCTGTTCACGTTACCTTTCACACGTCGAAACGAAAACACTAGCATACATTATTTTCTCATTGTTATGAAGATGTATTGTAAAACATATTTACCCAACACATACTTAATTTGACATAAATAAATAAATTTGACATACATAACTAAATTTTGCAACTAAAGCAATAAAAACAATAAGCTTCTAGAAAACTATGATTTAAACGTATATCCTATTTTTGGATTTTGACGTCATAGATTTCAATTATAAATTTTTTTCTTGTTCTGTTGAGCTTTAAATCATTGTTTATATGTGATGTTAGTTGTCAATGCAATTAATAATTTCTTTAGCATAGTGTAGAGCATGTAAAACAGAAAAGGATGACAAAAACAGAAAATGAATGAATCAAATAGTTGTTAATTACATCAAATTGTTGTAGATATAGTTCTAATAAAAAGGATCTAGAGGGTATACTAACTTAATTTAAAATTTTAAAATTAAATGAGTCTTAATAAAGTATTTAAGTTCAAGCATATCTTAATTTTTTAAAATCTTCAAAGTATAGATCTTTTTATTACAAGTATTCATTCAAGAGGAACATTTGTTTTGCCAAATGACATGAATTTTTGGAATAATATTAGTCCGGTTTAATTTGAGAAGAAAGGCCGTCTTAAATAACGTGCGTTCATATTTTTATTTTTAAATGGAATGCAATGCAAGTTCGTATATAGCTGGTGTTACCATTGAAAAAGTCAAAAGCTGAAAGAAACTAATATCAGGTGAATTCCCTTCTCCTAAGGTATAATTTAAATTTAAGTAGAAAATTTCTTGAAAACTAAAACTATGAATATTTATTCTTCGGCAATTAATTCTATATTTTGAAATTCATTGAAAATCATTTTAAAAACATAATAAATATTTGTATTTCAATGTTGTAGACTTGTAATAAGTCTTTTCATCAGTTTTCTGCTAAGTAAATCTTTATCATATTCCGTTTAAGGGAAAACTTTAGGGCATATCTTCTATTTGAAATATAAAATAGCGGAATGAAAGTGCCTTCTATTGAAGCTCAAAAGCAAGAAAAGTCTGTTTCACAAAAATCTTGTTATAGAAGACACAAATTGTTTAGTAGAGATTCAATAACTGTGGTCTAGATGATTTCCAAAGCTACTGGCGTAACTTTGAAAAGGAAGAACATTTTTAGTTAAGGGAAAAATTTGAGATAGAGTTTTATGATTTCCCTTTGAATAAGTTCCACGAAGAAAGTAATCTAAATGTTCCAAAAACTGCTGAAAAATATGTTAAACAAACTTTGAATAGATTTGCATTTTAAATGAAAGTTTGATTAAAAAGCTTTGAATAGCCATTGTTTACATGAAACTATGATAAAATATTATATAATTATGTGATATAGAATCGCGATCAAAATCATCATATCTAAATATTTCAGGAACTGTGTGCCACATGCCCCAAAATATTCACTTTGAAAAAGTAATTTGACACAAAAGAGAATATTGTCATTGACCAGAAACCTTGGCTGAAGACGAATCAATTTGATTATTTTGAATTCAGGTTTGTGAAACCCTTAATAAATAAGCAATGAAAATATTTTACTATATAAATAAATAAAAATATTTTTTTTTTGTTGGAAAATCCAGCAATTGACATTTTATGAACAATTGCTGGATTTTCCAATAAAAAAAATATTTTTCTGGTTTAGAGGCTCAAAACTATTGTAAGAGAAGTTATTTGAATTCCATATCATCTTCGAAACGATTTCTCTGCTTTTCAAATTGCTTGTCGAACATATAGTTTGATACAGTATCCGACACATTTGTAGGTATCAATTCATTGTTCATAAAATGTCTTTTAGTCCAGAATAGCATGACGATGTCAAATTGTGTGTATGTGTAGTTCTTGAGATTTTTCTCCCTTTTTTTAATAAGAATGAACTGTTAAACGGTTAAATCACCCGATAAATTTTTTGGAAGACCATAATCCATCCTATATAGTCAATGAATTAAGTATTTCAATTGATGGATATCTGACATGGTAGAACTTGAGTGATGAATTAATTGTAAAATCTTTTTTGTTTAATATGGTAAATCTAAGTTATAAATGGAGTCTTCAAATTATATTAGTTTTTTTATACATAGAAGTTCGGCTTTCATTGCTCTTGTGCAAAAACATGTATGTGATTTTAGTAATACAGTACACTAATTAATTCATTATTACTCTGGAAGGTTTTTTTATATGGAAATTGAGGATTTATTTATTTTTTTGATTTTAACAATGTTTAAGCTTAACTTTAGATTGTGCTTGAAAATGTTTTAATTTTAAGAAACGACAAACAGCATGACCATGTTGTTCCCAAGATATAATCATTTTAGACACTTCCATCTTGGATATACTAAGCTATTAAAACATGTTTATTGCATTTTACATCTGAAACAAAAAGATTATGAGAATTTCTTTTTTACTCAGTATAATTTAAAATATTTAGCTTAAGATATGGAACTAATTGGTGTTATATTCATTTAAATAAAAGACATGGTGTACAAAAAATTTTAAATTTCTGTCCTTAATCTAAGAAATAAAAATGAACTAGTTTTATCTGATTCTATGCCCCGATCTTTATAATTTAAATTAAAGAATATTTTGAACCATTTGGACAAAATTATTTTTTCAAAAGTCAATTTTATTATACATTTCGTGATTATAGAAAATTGCATTATATTTTTAGGTTTTAATATTTTTTTCTTCAATATTGATAACTTATAATTTTTAAGCAACAAATTCTGAATTTCATTTAGTATTTCGAAAATTTTAAAAAATATTGATCATATAACATAATAATTTCAATTTCGTAACATATTAATCATACTAATAGATATTGACAAAATACGAAATATTTGTTGACTAAGCATATATTAGTTCAAACGACTAACATAGAAAACTATGAAATATGTAATACATGTTCTTTTAAGCAATATGTGTAAATAGAAAATGTAGAGAATATGTGTAAATAGAAACAAAACGAAACTGTAGTGCAAAGGAAAGTATGTGGTGGTACAATGTGAAAAACTGATAAAAAATAAGTCTTCGATCAAACACTCTTTGTTCCAGAATATCATAGTTAAATAGCGCTGCGTTTTATGAAATTCTAAACAAAGGAATTAACATCCCTCAAATGGTGGGACAAACAGCTAAATATTTGTCAAAATACTACGATTGACTTCAACAATTATATGAGTGAAGATAGTTCTCTAAATTTACTTCGAAAAAACTGAATTTGTTGTCCTCGAAAAATAGTCTAAATTGACGAGAGCTTGTTCGTGCGCTGAAAAAACAACTCTGGCACAGTATTTTCACTAATTAATAGATATTCGGCGGGTTATGTCGTGAAATCAGGGAATGATTTCTTCTTCAGGTCGAGGAGCAAGCACACTAATATCTACGATTGTAGACAATGTAGTGGTAGGAAGGATTATCAATTTATATTTGTCTTATTGGCGAGGTCTACAAACGAGCAACGAATGACCTTGAAAAACCTGGCTACATCCATGAAATTGCAAATCATAGTTTTAATTTTGTTGTTACAACAGCTGGTGTTGACACTTAAAACGTGGGAAAGATTGTGAGCTCAGTTTAGTGATGAAACAAAAGGCAAAGAAATTCAGCTTCAAATTCAGCAGAAATTCACCATCTAGAGTATTATCTTGTGGAATTTATGTAGCGAAAAGCGTTTGGAAAAGACAAGCTTTTTCATTTCATACTGTCATCAAATGCTGAGGTAAGGAAGATACAAATAATGTGCGTGTGATTGTAGTTTGGCGATAATCTTGGCTTCGATTTCATTCCGGTCGCCATGAAAGTCAATCTGTACCCATCTTTGTAACTCATAAGGGTAAAAGCACTATAAGGTACGAAATTAAATTCGTTGCTTTCAAATTTGTGGAAAAAAGAATAACGAATTTTCTTATCTGTTATTAGAATAATTATTAAAATGCTGAAAAATATGAGCTTGGGAGTACTCATGATTTTAGTGACACGAATTTGGTGAGCATTTATATATTTTTTCTTTTTCAAAGTAATAATCTTGCCATTCACCAAACAATAAAAAAAAATTAAATTCTACGACACAGCACTCGTGAAAAATAAACTTAAATACATTAAAGCAAGTTTTCAAAATAATATAAAAAATTCGTATATGTATTTTATAAATTAATTTGATTTATACGTTGAAAAAGCTAATAAAATTAACAAAGTATGCTTTTATACCAAATGCATGTATAGTATAATAATATAAGTGCAAAAAAATATATATGAAGAGTTTATTTGTTTAAAAATGAATAAAACAGAGCTGGATGTTCTTAAAATTAGGATTGCATTTACAGTAAAAAATATTCGTGTTAAAAATGTAGATTTATAATTCAATGCAGTTGAAAGTAAGTTTAAAGCAATTTTACTCATAGCCTTTGTTCAATAATTTATTAAGGATTATTTTAAATTATTTTTTAAGCACTGCAAGAAAACTTTATTTTTAAAATAATGAACTTTTTATATATTAAATGGGGTTTATTAAAAAATTAATATTTAGGACAAATAAGTAAATAAAATATAATGAGGAAGAATGTATTTGCTGCAAAATAAATAGCAGTCAATATAAAAAAAAGCATAAAATAATTAGAAACAGCTTTTTCACAGAAATAAGCAACTATGTATACAACTGAAGTGATTCATTTAACTTATTTATTATTTAAGAAAATAGAAAACTATTTTGGAAGTGACAAATTTCATAATTAAATTATGAAAATTAAAAGAACTATAAAGTATACTAACTTTAATATAAGTTCATAAATTACTTGTATTTTTGCAAATGGATATATGTATTTTAGATATTTATTTTTATACCTTTGGTATCTATTATTTCATTTTATATTTCTTGTAACTTTTGATATCTAGATTAAATTTAATTTCTATACAGTAAGGTATTAAAAGTTAAAGCAAAAAAATTGGTTTTCCTGTGACTTTCTAAAGAAATGTTCTTAGTTTATAAAAATTGTGAATTAAATAATGACTGATCAAAAACAAAATATTCTTTTTGAAGTATTATAATCTGGAGTTTTCCTATTAATACTTTAAAAATACTTCATTTACTTAAGAAAATCAGGAATAGTTTGCAAAGATTTCGCTTATATTAGTTTGTGAAATTATCAATGAGTTATTTTAGAAATGTATAAAATTTACATTTGAAAACAATAGAATAATAATTTTTGAAAAATCTTACCATTTAAAAAATGCCATCCACCAATCAATTTTACTTAATTATTTTAATTCTTACAGTTTCTGTTGCATTTTTAAAATTACACCTATTGTTTTTAAATGAAATTTTTTTAGTTGATTTTTTTTAATTTTTTTAACAAAATCATCTTTATTTTTATAAATTATATTCTTTTTAACTTAATAAAAATTAATTATTTTTATTACGTAATTAAAAATTCAATATTTTGTAATAATAATGCATAATTTGTTTTATACTCTAATCTGATAAAAATACGTAATCAAGTAATTTTAATAATTTAATCAACAATAGACACTAGTTTGTATTCATTAAATAGATTAAACCTCACATAAAAAATTCAAATTTTCGAAAAAATAAATTTCTTCAGCTCTATTGAATTCAATTATTTTTTTATGACTTTGTTATCTAACTTCGTCATTCTTATGAAATTCCTTTACAAAGGCTTAAAAAATAATGAAATAATTTTTTAAACTTTAATAAGAAGCTTCATCGAATTTCATTAAACTTTTTTATGTATAAAATTTGGAGGGTTTTATTAAATGAATTAATATGGAAGCCATTTGTTTTGTTTTTTTCATTAAATTATTCTAATCATTTTGATTTGATTTTCAGCAGAAACTAATTTGAATGTAAATTAAATTATTTTCATAGCAGTATTTCTATATGTTAAAAAATCTAAAAATTGCATATTTATAATTTGTAGGATTTTCCAAATTGGTATAATTTGTAAAGAATAAATTAAAAATAAGATAATTTTTTTGCATAACCTTTCATAATTATTCAATCCATGCGTTTCAGTTTTTAAACAATATTCTTCTGTTAAATTATATACATACATAATCATGCATATATAAATATATTATACTTATGTACGAACTAATATAATGGTGATTATATTGAAGAATGTATATTTTCTATATAGAAATCCTTAGTTTATTTCGAGGTATGGCATTTGATGAATTTTTCCTCACTTGAATTTTAAGATAGTATAGCTGTCTACTTATTATAATAAAAACCAATT
>JAPDSC010025976.1:0-22776 GCA_026290005.1 Latrodectus geometricus
AAATATATAAACACATATCATATACCTTTAAATTTCAAACATACAATTTGCATATTGTATACATTTACACTAAAGCGGTTTGATTATTTTTCCTTGTATTAATATGTGTAATATAAATATTTATATATTATACAAACAATCTCTCTATCATAACTTAATATATTGTTTTATTTATGCCACAATATTTATCATTGACTAACAAGGAGAACAATGAAACTCATTTTCTTTTTGGATAATTACTACATATATCACTAATTTTTTTGTCATATATTAAACATTATGCACCAGATTTTTAAAATTCTCTTCAAACAAGTTCAATCTTCAAGTTCAAAAAAATCAACTAAATAAACATTAAAAGACTCTAAACCTTCAATAGTTTGTAAAGGAAAAATTCATACACAGTAAGCAACCCACCTTTATTTGACTTGGACTTAATATCTTGGTTATACATTTAATACAAATATTAATATGCAAACTGTACAATTTCTTATGCTGGAAATTAAACAATCTAATTACAAATAGGACTTTACAATTCTTATTAATTTTATCATGTAATAAATCATGAAAATTATTTTATCAAAATTAGTTATTACATGAACATGATTAAATATGGGAAATATAGTTTAACATATGAAATATGGGAAACACAAAAAATTTTCTTTATATGGCAAAAGTATACCTTTACACATTATGTTAGTGAAAGACCATAATTTATATTCGGAAAATTTGGATACCAAAAATATTTGAATATTAGTAGACTCACATGAAATTCTTTTGAGACTTTAAAAGACCTACCAAGTAATATAAATGATTTATTTTCACTTAAGATTATATCATGAGTTTTAATGTCACATCATGACAATTGTTTGAACCTTTAAGTGTGAAATAGGTTCCTTCTAATTTTAAATAGTGCAACCCAGCTATACTAAGTCTTAACATTAATGATGATTGCCTAAGAGATTGATTCTATAATTTCAAAATTTTCTGAAATATCTGTTAATTGCACAGCATTTAATTCTTTGTATCTTAAATACACTTGCCAAAGGGGTAGATTGAAGATCTAATAAGTTTTTTCAGCTTTCCTAAATAATTTTCAAACTGGAAAACACTAAAATTATCTAGGTGGCCATACCTTTTTACATTTTCAATAAGATGTGATAGTGCATGGATACTGTATGTGATAAATTCTTAGCTATACAAAATTGTACACTTCTCAACAGACTCTAAGCAAAGAGCCACCATATTCAAAATATTTTGCAAGAGATTTTTCAATGACTAGTATTCATATTGAAAAATGTAACAAGAGGAAACAGTTGTAATATTTCTCAGATAACATATTTTTCAATAGAACTGGTTCTGTATAGAGAAAAAATTATCGCCATTCAGTAGCTTTCCAAAGATCAATGTGTTTTAAATGGCTGTTTTTTTCACCATCATTTCTCAAAGAAGCATTAATTTCTGGATAAGTCATCTTCCGATACCATTTACCTTTTCATCACCTACCATGTATCATAACCATAGTAACCAGTCAACAATTTAGTACAAGTAACAAAAGCTCTTGAGGGATATCACAAATTACTGCATTAACAAAAATTGAAAAGTTTTTACCCAATATTGCAAGACCAGCATAACAATTTTTGAATCTTTAACTAATTCTTCCAGAAATTCATTGATATCAGGTTTCTTTTCAACAAATAAATACCAATGAGAAAAGGTGTATCTATAATCTTTCTAATGCTACCTAAAATTGGCCAAAATTTATATGAACTGTTATACAAAGGAAATCTATCAATATGTAAATTTATGCTTATAGTAGACTGTATTAGTTTTCAATCCATACTAGAGTTTTTGCTTAATTGTGTTTTTTAAAGAGAAATGGATATATTCACTTTCTTGAATTTTAGATACAGAAACATAAGTAGGTGTACTGAGTAATGTTCTAGCTGGCAATTTAGTATGATAAGGTTTAAGTACATTTAATATGCCATTTATAGCAACCCAAATTAAATTATGTTTCAAAAAACATTGTTTTAATTTCTCTTTAGGTACTGAATTGCTTAAGATATTTGACTCATGATATAAAGAGTTAAGTATTTTGAAATCTTTAACTGTGGCACTACATTGTTGATCTGGGTCCATGGAATTTTCATTATTGGTTTTTAATTACTATATATTATTATTATTATGCATATTTATAAACTAAAAACAATAAACAGACTAAAGTACACAATAAAATTAATATTATTTCAAACATATTGCTTGTAATTCTTATTCGGACTTGCATTTTACCAGTACAAAATAAATATAATCTACAAAGTGACAGAATTAAATAAATAGGCATTTTAAAGATATGTACTTGTTATTTATTTAAAAGAATTGATAGTACTTACCAAAATATTCTGTTATAAATGCTTGCTAAAAATGATATAATTAATAATAGCTAATTCCAGAGCGAAATATAACTTGTACTAGTAGTAGAAAAAGAAATAGTAAACACAATGAATTTTAAATATGGCGGCCGCGCATGCGTATAATTTTTACGTATTCTACTCGTGATTCGTTTCAATCTCTTTGGTAAATACCACGGCTGCCGCTTAATGACCACTGCATCAACAGCCGATGACGATGTCGAGCACAATGTACGGTAGAAAAAACGGTGACCGTTTCATGTATAAGATACCGGGCTCGGACCGATGAGAAAATTTGGTGAAAAGTGAGTTGCCAATGGAACCGGTGAATGGCCAGTGTAATACCAATAAGCCTCTGCTACTAGGGGAGGGATATACAATGCTTTATTTGCTGTTTGTAATAACTCGGAGGTTGACAACTCTATGACAGTTGAGGATTCTGGACTATAAAGTTGCGTTAAGCAATTTAAATTCTTATGCTGCATTGTAATTTGGTACAAAATCTTAAATTGTATCAATCCTATAAGTAAGCTCTTGCAGACAAAAGACTATGATTTACCATCTGCTATGGAGCTCTTGAAAAATTGTAAAGATTTTTTCAAGGATCTTAGAACGGTCAGAGCCTTTAATGAAATGCTTTGCGATGCTCGAGAACTCGCAGACGAAATTAACATACCAGCTAATTTTGAGCTCACCCAGCCACGTCATAGAGTTCGAAGAAGGAATGTTAATTTCGACAATTAGGCAAAAGATGATTCAATAGAAGATCCTGCTTTGAAATATAAGGCAGAATTTTATTTTTTTACATTAGATAAAGCTATCAATGCACTCGAATCCAGGTTTGATTTGATCAGTACCCACAGCAACTATTTCCAATTTTTATACAATATTTCTGATTTAAAAGATATTCCTCAAAACGACATTATAAACTATTGTAAAGATTTAGAAACAGTGTTGACTGATGGGAATTTATCCGATATAAACGCGTTTGATTTGGCAGACGAGATAGTAGCTGTTTTGGCTTTGCTAAACAAAAAAGAAAGTCCAGTTGAGATTTTAAAATTCATATCGAACCTGGATTTTGCTCCCAATCTTGGTATAGTTTTAAGAATATTGCTGACTCTCCCAATAAGTGTGGCAAGTGGAGAAAGGAGTTTCTCCAAATTAAAATTAATTAAAACGTTTTTTACGCTCCACAACTACCGAGGATAGACTAAACGGCTTAACAATAGCCGTCGATTATGACCTTGCTGGAAAAATTAATGTTAAATTATAAAACAATTTTCAGAATTAAAAGTGAGAAAAAAACACTTTTAATTTCAACTCTCGGATTAAATGTATTTTTAATGTGTAATAAAGTTTTAATATTTATTGGTTTTATAATTTGTTTTACTTTTTTTTTAAATATCTGTTCTGTATTTTACAATTATGCACCAGAAATGACTCTTTCCTTTTTTTCTGCGCAACCCTAATTTTAATTTAGTGCCAAAAACATAAATAAATTAGTATTTTTTTGCTAATCAAAACTTCAACCTTGCTGATGATTGCAATTTTTTTACTCGTTTTATTTTACCATTAATCGTGGAAAGGGTTTAGGTTATCTCTTTTAATTTTTGTTATAAAGGGGCGGCATTTTACCTCTTTGCCCGGGGCGGCGAAGCTGCTAGCGCCGGCCCTGCCACTTGGTACGTGACCGTCTTACGATGTAGTCGAAATGTAATAAACGCTTCCTTGAATTGAAGTCTTGATTCTGTTCTTCACTCCGAACACTGATCACACACCACAATAGTGGTGACCCTAGAATTTATGAACCTCATATCTATGCTCAATTTTCCTGAATAAAAACTGCATAATTATGGAGTCAGCGGCTGTTGTCATACCAGCATTCATAAAAGCAGACCCTTCTTTGTGGTTTTTATATGATAGAAAGTACTTTCGCACTAGCGACTCCTAAGCCTATAACTGACTCTAAAACGAAATATAATTATTCAGTCGCTCATCTTCCTCCAGAAACGGCAACCATCGTCAGGGATGTCATTATGCAGCCAGACCCAACAGACCCGTATCAGAATCTGAAGAGAAAACTAGTGGAACGGTGTTCGGAAAGCAAGACTCAAGAAATTCGGCGGTTGTTAGCTGGAGAAAATCTGGGAGACCGGAAGCCTTCAGAATTGTTACGGAGCATGGAACGTCGAGCCGAGAACCACAACATCAATGATTCTTTACTTCTAGAACTTTTCAATCAAGCAATGCCAGTTCCAGTGCAGACGATCCTAGCATCGATTTCTTCTCTGACTTCCGACAAAGCTGCTGAGATTGCCGATAGAATTCTACAAATTCCTCCTCAAAATGCCTTTGCTGTCACCAGTCAATTTCCTTTTCAATCATCATTCACCGTAGACAAGAAATTTAACTTCGATGCTCTCTACGAGGAAACAAAGGAGCTACGTAAGGAAATTGCGGAAATACGATCCAGATCAAGAAGCAAGGATCGGCGCCAGGAGAATTTTTACCATCGACAGCGATCTTCTTCACGAATGAAACTCTGCTTTTATCATGCCCGATTTAAGGAAAAGGCTCCAAAATGTACACCCCCATGCTCATTCCAGGGAAACGATACTCCGAGGGAGTAGCTTCGACGGACTCCTACTCCGAAAATTTTACATCTCGTCGCATGTTCATAACGGACAAAAATACAGGTACGTGTTTTCTTGTTGATTCAGGGAGTGATGCTTCTATAATTGTTGCCTCTAAACAAGAACGCACACTTCCCGTTCTTCAAACATTTCGCGCTACTAACGGTAGTTCGATCAATGTGTATGGCCGTAAATCGGTAACGGTCAATTTTGGGTTAAGAAGAAATTTTACTTACTCATTTTATATTTGTAACGTATCCAGTGCAATATTAGGTGCAGATTTTTTATATCGTTTCAATTTATACCCAGACTTAAGGAATAAGCGTCTTGTAGATAATACAACGAATTTAAAAGTATATGGTAAAATATTTAGCTGTAAAATATTTTCTATAAAATCTGTTTTTGTAAATAATGTATATGGTAAAATATTGTCAAAATACCCCGATATCACAAAATTACCAGATCCTGATATGCCTATAAAACATAATACGGTTCATTATATAAATACCCAAGGTCCACCAGTCGTAGCTAAGCCTAGACGTTTAGCACCTGACCGGCTTAAAAGTGCAAAAGCTGAATTTCAGCGCATGATTGAACTGGGTCATATGCGAGCATCAAAAAGCCAATATGCTTCTCCTTTGCATATGGTGCCTAAAAAGGGTACTGTCGAGTGGAGACCGGTCGGTGATTTTCGTGCCCTTAATGAACAAACTATTAAAGAGCATTATCCGATTCCTCTCATAACCGATTTTACTTCAGATTTGCATGGCAAACAAGTGTTCAGTCATGTCGTCCTCGTAAAAGCATATCATCAAATTCCGATTAATCCTGCAGAAGTACACAAAACTGCGATTTGCACTCTCTTTGGTCTTTTTGAAAGTCTGCGCATGCAATTTGGTCTTTGTAATGCGTCCTCAACTTTCCAACGCTTTATTGACGAGGTAACTCGAGACTTACCCTTTGTATACGCATTTGTTGATGATCTACTTATAGCCTCCAGCTCGGAAAGCGAACATCTAATTCATTTAGACCTATTTTTTTCCATATTAAATGAATATGGATTATGTATTAATACAGAAAAATGTGAGTTTGGTAAATCAACTATTGAATTTCTATGATTTAAAGTATCTAGTAACGGTATTGAACCCTTACCAGACCGAGTAAAATGTATTTCAGAATTTTCTCGACCGACTACTCTAACTCAGTTACGTCGATATTTAGGAATTTTTAATTTTTATCGTAGGTGTATTCCGAAAGCAGCTGACATTCTAGCACCCTTAGTAAAATTCCTGGAAGGACATAAAAACAAAAAGAAACACCCTCGTTCTAGTGCAAATGACAAGGAGCAATTAATTTGGGACGAACAAGCAAATAATTCTTTTGAAAATTCAAAACAAGCAATTGCTAAAGCAACGCTATTAAGACACCCTATCCCAGGAGCAGAACTAAGTTTATGGGTAGATGCTTCAAGCATAGCAATCGGTGGTTCCTTAATGCAATTTTCAAATAGCAATTGGGAACCCATAGCCTTTTATTCAGTTAAGTTAAGCAAATCTCAAAGAAATTGGTCCACTTATGGCCGCGAGTTTTATGCTATATGTTCCTCTATAAAAAAAATTTAGACACATGTTAGAAGGTAGATCTTTTGTCATATTTAGTGACCAAAAACCCCTTAGCTATGCATTTAAACAGAATCCTGACAAATGCAGTCCTCGCCAACTACGTCACTTTGATTTCATTTCCCAATTTTCCACTGACATTCGTTACACAAAAGGATCTCATAACACTGTAGCAGATGCACTCTCTCGCATATAGATAGACGAAATATCTATTTCAGTACTATACTTTAAAGAATTTGCCTCAGCTCAATCAAAAGATGAGGAACTGCAAACTCTTTTAACCGAGAATAATAATTCCTTAAAGTTAGAAAAACATTACTTTCCTCTTGAAAATATTAACCTTTATTGCAATCTTTCACAAGCTACCCCACGTCCATTCGTTCCAAAATGTATGCGCAGAAAAATATTTGAAAATATACACTTTCTTTCTCACCCAGGTATTGCAGCTTCCATTGATTTAATCACGAAACGCTTCGTTTGGCCTGACATGCACAAACATATTAAAGATTTGGTTCGCAGCTGTGTTAAATGCCAAAAAGCTAAGATAACTCAGCACACTAAATCTCCCATTGGCACTTTTGGCACACCGGATGCTCGGTTCGCACACATACATATTGATTTTATCGGACCTTTACCCCCTTCTGAGGGAAAACAATATTGTTTGACCATTATTGACAGATTTACAAGATGGCCTGAAGTCATTCCAAAAGAAGATATGACTGCAGAAACAACTGCTCGTGCTAGTACGTGGGTGGATTTCAAGATTTGGATCACCTGTCACTATTACTACAGACCAAGGCAGAAATTTCGAATCACATCTATTTCATGAACTCACAAATATTTTAGGGTGTAATAGAATTCGAACCTCACCTTATCATCCTCAAGCTAATGGTATTATCGAACGAATGCATCGGTAACCTTAAATCCTCTTTAAAAGCTCACCATCAAACAAATTGCACAGAAATTTTGCCAATCGTATTATTAGGGTTACGCACGGCTCTGAAAAACGACATAAAAGCAACTAGTGCCCAACTAGTGTATGGCACTACACTTAGATTACCATGTGATCTCGTTTCAAGCAATTTAACTAATCAGTGTGTTAACTCAACGTATGTATCAAACTTAATTAACATGATGAGAGAATTAAACCCAATCACCACCGCAATCCACGGGAAATCCAAAACATATATAAATTCTTCACTAAAAACCTGCACTCATGTATTTTTAAGATCGGATAAAGTTAACTCCCCATTAGCACCTTCTTACACTAGACCACATTTAGTTACCAATAGAACAGATAAAAATTTTGTTTTGGACATTAATGGTAAACATTGCACCGTTTCAATCGACCGATTAAAACCAGCATATCAGTTCTCAGATGAAATGGATAATGTCGAATTAACCATGTCAAACAAAACTTCTAATAGTTTTGATATTCAGACTCCTTCACAACCGCTGCACAGTACTAGATGTGGTAGGAAAGTTCATTTTCCAAAACATTTAACTACTGAATATGTAATGTAGATAAATAATGTCGTATTTATATATCATAACTAAATATACTGCAAATTAATTAACTAAAATATGTGTAAAATATTATGAAGTATAAAAATTCATGGTTTATTTTGTATTAAATCACCAATATATGTCAACATTTTGTTATAATTCATATTATTGAAAATAGCTACATGTTTTGTATGTTTGTATATTTTTCTTTGTAACGCGAACTGGTAAGTCGCTGGGGGCATAGTCTGTACCCTAGTAGCAATTCAACGGTGGGCGGTCATTGGGCAAACGCCTCAGGATGATGAATACTCACCGGGCCCTGCGCGGCAATAGTGCATGGAACAGTGCACTATTTGTCACCTCTATCGGGGAGCGGCGGCGGTATCACTCCCCAGTGAATTAAAGTGACCGGTGCGATGAGTTTATGGCAAATGGGCCGATGAGTTACGTTGGGTTCGATGAAAAGGCAGTGAGTGTTGCGATGATACTATGCCATGCATTTTTATATTCTACTCGGATAGCAAAGCTGTTGTTTTGCTTTTATATATCAAAAATACACTATCGTTTAATAAACTTTTTAACGATAATGTATTTTTGCTTTATAAGCTTGCCAATATTTGTGTTGAAAGACATTTTTTAAAAAAATTGGATAGCATATTTATAAATGAAATTTAAATTTATTTTGCAGATCTAATATTTTTTCACTCTTGTACACATTCCATTATTTTCAATAACTTATTGAATGTCAAAATTGGAAGATTCAACATATAACTTCAGTTTTAAAACTTTAAGTTGTTTTTTTTTTTAATGATATTCAATAAATTTTCCTAGAGATCATATTCATCAAGTTTTTTTTCCCCCTAAAGTAATTTCCTATTTCAGAAAAATAAAATTTAAATCAGCAGATAGTAAATATTTTCCAATTTTTATTTATTTTGAATTTCCAATTGAAATTCAATTGTATAAGTCTGAAAAAATTTATTATTTATATTGCTTTTATAAGATTTATATTTTACCAAGTGGTCATGAAATTCATTTAGAAATTTAGTTTTGAAAATGGAGATTAAAATCATAAGTTATTCATTTAATTCTTCCAATATATTTGATACACAGAAAAATATCATAGAACATTTTTAAACTACAGGCTTTGATAGATTTAAAATACATTGATTATGTTTTAATTTAGAACAGAGACTACTTTATATCTATGGTCTTAGTTGAATTCATTTTTGATATTCTTTAATTTTATATAAATAGCAAAAAAGTTCACTTAAACATGAATATTCTTAAAATTTTCAAAAGCATTATTTACAGAGTTAAGGGTGATAAAAAAATGAGATACAAATTTTTTAGTAATAAGTATAAATTTTTTATTGTAATAAGATTAGAAATTCAGTTATATTCTCAGATAAATGTATATATATATTCTTATTTGTGTGCGTTTTTGCACTTTTTATTTTAATATTTATTACACTCTCAACTTCAATATTTACAAACTTAATCACAAAAATAAAATGTTCGCAAAAGATAAAGGTTTATTATTTTTATTACATATTAGTACACACACATTAGGTTATATTTATTTATACATTAAAGTGGACTTTTTTGTAAGGCTCTTCTTAAACATTTCCCACCTCTGTCAGGTACACACAGCCCTTTTTTAATGTATTGCTGTACATCAACATCTGTAACATGGCTATCATGATGGCGAGTAGAAGCTAAAAACAAATAAATAATGTAATATTAAGAAACAAAGTAAGATCAACATTTCAAACATTTTTATAATTGATATTATTAATATTAAATTTTCTGTAAAAAAACAATTTTAAACTTTACATGGAATGTAATGAAAAATAAATATAAAGTTAAAATATTATTGAAATTAAAGTTTAAACTAAGAAAGATAAGATGTAAAGTTAATCCATATACTCCAATCATTCTTTTGATCCAATGATAAACTTAGCATTTTAAAAATTACATAAGCAAAGCATAAACAAAAAATAGTAAATATTTATTTTCCCTAACTGTAAGTAACAAACACTACATAAACTGAAAAAAAAATGTAATTAAAAATTAAAACAGGAAGTTATAAAATATTGTATTCTTATAATTAATACAATGGTTACGATTCTGAAATATTTAGATTAAATTCAATTATTATAAACAAACAATTACATTTGAATTTAATGATGTTTTCATATCGCACTATATTACTTTTAAAATTTCTATAAGCAGTAAAACTTAAATAGTTTAAATATAAAATACTAACCTGTTATCAAATTTATAACATTCTAGAGTGTGGAAAATGGATGCTCAAAAGTCAGCTGAAAATAGTAACAAAATATTAGAAATATAAACTTCAACATAAGTTTTAGTTCCTCAACCCAACTAACCATGTTAATGTTTTTTTACCTATCAATTAAATATTTTTATTTACAAACTTTGTTTTTTTTTTATATACCATTCAGATTGCTTGAATTACTTTGAAATTTATATTATGTCAGGAAAAATTCCAAGAAAGATGAAACCCAAACCAGGTCTCTGGAATTATTTCTTTTTAAATATTTTTTACAGTAAAAATTTTAAACATAATTTTTGTTACAAAAAATATATAAACACATATTATATATCTTTAAATTTCAAACATACAATTTGCATATCGTATACATTAATGATGATTGCCTAAGAGATATTGTTTCTATAATTTCAAAATTTTCTGAAATATCTGTTAATTACATAGCATTTAATTCTTTGTATCTTAAATACACTTGAAAAAGGGGTAGATTGAAGATCTAGTAAGTTTTTTCAGCTTTCCTAAATAATTTTCAAACTGGAAAACACTAAAATTATCTAGGTGGCCATACCTTTTACATTTTCAATAAGATGTGATAGTGCATGGATACTGTAAGTGATAAATTCTTTGCCATACAAAATTGTACACTTCTCAACAGACTCTAAGCAAAGAGCCACCATGTTCAAAATATTCTGCAAGAAATTTTTCATTGACCAGTATTCATATTGAAAAATATAACAAGAGGAAACAGTTGTAATATTTCTCAGATAACATATTTTTCAATAGAACTGGTCCTGTATAGAGAAAAAATTGTCGCCATTCAGTAGCTTCCAAAGATCAATGTGTTTTAAATGGCTGTTTTTTTTTTTTTTTTTGAAATTTAATAGGAATAAACTTTACACACTTCAAAAGCTTATCAGAGATTATAGAAATATCAGCATTTCTTAATCTGCAAAAATAAGTACCTTTGCACAAAAAAATAAATAAATAAATAAATAAAAATAAAAAAAACTAACTTTCGCATAATGCCTATAAAGACATAATGCATATAATCCAAAGGAAATTTGCTTATCACTCCAATATTTAACTCTTTAAAAGAGGATTCTCCAGTAAAATGAAAATCATTATTTGTGTCACCTCATTTCTCAAAGATGCATTAATTTCTGGATAAGTCATCTTTCGATATCATTTACCTTTTTGTTACCTACCATTTATCATAACCATAGTAACCAGTAAACAATTTAGTACAAGTAATAAAAGCTCTTGATGGATATCACAAATTACTACATTAACAAAAATTGAAAAGTTTTTTCCCAATATTGCAAGACCAGCATAACAATTTTTAAATCTTTAACTAATTCTTCCAGAAATTCATTGATATCAGGTTTCTTTTCAACAAATAAATACCAATCAGAAAAGGTGTATCTATTATCTTTCTAATGCTACATAAAATTGGCCAAAATTGATATGATCAGTTATACAAAGGAAATCTATCAATATGTAAATTTATGCTTATAGTAGACTGTTTTAGTTTTCAAACTATACTAGAGTTTTTGCTTAATAGTGTTTTTTAAAGTGAAATGGATATATTCACTTTCTTGAATTTTAGATACAGAAACATAAGTAGGTGTACTGAGTAATGTTCTAGCTGGCAACTTTGTATGATAAGGTTTAAGTAAATTTAATATGCCATTTATAGCAACACAAGTTAAATTATGTTTCAAAAAACATTGTTTTAATTTCTCTTTAGGTACTGAATTGCAAAAGATATTTGACTCATTATATAAAGAATTAAGTATTTTGAAATCTTTAACTGTGGCACTACATTGTTGATCTGAGTCCATGTAATTTTCAATACTGGTTTTTAATTACTATATATTATTAATATTATGCATATTTATAAACTAAAAACAATAAATAAACTAAAGTACACAATAAAATTAATATTATTTCAAACACATTGTTTGTAATTCTTATTCGGACTTACATTTTACCAGTACAAAATAAATATAATCTACAAAGTGACAGAATTAAATAAAAAGGCATTTTAAAGATATGTACTTGTTATTTATTTAAAAGAATTGATAGTACTTACCAAAATATTCTGTTATAAATGCTTGCTAAAAATGATATAATTAATAATAGCTGATTCCAGAGCGAAATATAACTATTATTTTTATAGTACTAGTAGTAGAAAAAGAAATAGTAAACACAATGAATTTCAAATATGGCGGCCGCGCATGCGTAGACTTTTTACTTATTCTACTCATGATTCGTTTCAATCTCTTTGGTAAATACTACGGCTACCGCTTAGCTGCCACTGCATCAACAGCCGATGACGATGTCGAGCACAATGTGCGGTAGAAAAAACAGTGACCGTTTCATGTATAAGATACCGGGCTCGGACCGATGAGAAAATTCGGTGAAAAGTGAGTTACCAATGAAACCGGTGAATGGCCAGTGTAATACCAATAAGCCTCTGCTACTAGGGTAGTGATCCCTTTCTCACGTCCTTAATTAGTAACGGAAATGGCAATTTCCCCTTCTCAGCCCATCTGGGAAGGGTGAATAAATTACCACGCTCGGACGTATGGACTCACAGTTCGGACAGGAAATACATTCCGACCCCTTTTTCTCCTGGGGGAAGCAGGTGCCAGGGAGAATGGGGTATACCAGTTAAGCAGAGTACGACTGGCCCCAGCCACTTGGTACGTGACCGTCTTGCGATGTAGTCGAAATGTAATGAACGCTTCCTTGAATTGAAGTCTTGATTCTGTTCTTCACTCCGAACACTGATCACTAACCTCTATAAAGTCAAGCACAGTAATCGGGAGAAAAAACAGTGACCATATCATGTATAAGATATTGGGCTCGGACCGATGAGAAAATTCGGTGGAAAGCGAATTGCCGATGAAACCCATGAATGGCCAGTACAATACCAATAAGTCTCTGCAACTAGGGATAGGTCAAAACTGATTGCAATGTGGCTCATTTCGGTATGAAACGGTGTTAAAATTAATGTAAAAAAATGTGAGTAAGTTGGTCACTGACAACTTTTATCGGAAGACATTTCACTGATTGATGTGTTATTAGTTGTGTATGTAAATAAAAGTAATCAATTATAAAAATAAACAATATTTTAAGGGGTAGCTAAAGCATTATGAAGAATTGTTACATGCGGCCCTGTCAGTCGGGAGCCGAATATCGAAATTTGTACGTTTGCTAGAGAAGGGTTCTCTATTGGATGTCTGCAAGCACTTCTTTCAAGATAATTGATAAATCCCAAAAATTGCAAAAAATTTGCATAGTATCAGAACCATTCTATAGTCTAAAATATCTACATACACACAAACTAAAGTAGCAAAATCATCTCACTCAATATCATTGATTTGTTAATTAATATTTACATAGCATGTTCAAACAAGGAAAAAAGGAGCCCCAAATCATGACACTTTTATGATTGTCGTATTACATTTTGTCTGATACCGTTCATCAGTTTACGTTCTACTTTTCCGAAATATAATTACAGTGCTCTTTACACTATCGTTAACTCCTTCAGGTTCATTTAATTGATTATTAACAAAATGATAATAATTAAAAGCAAGTGCTATATAATCTCGGCATAATTATGTCAAGGATTATTTTATTACCAACTTTACGTCATATTTTTATTAATTTCATTTCTTTAATATTGAATTTGGCGATTCGTTCGTTGAAGATTAATCGAGCAGACTTTACCGCTTGTTCTACTAGCGAAAACGAAACTAAAAGTATTTGCAAAATTAGTCTTGTTATAATTAAATAAATTAATATTTATTTAAATAAATAAATTAACTAGAAATAGTAAGTGTAATTATACGTAGTAATTACACGTTTAAACTTCATGGCTATTTAAAGTAGTTCGTAAATAATTAATTTCCTATAAACATTCTTAAACTATATTAAATAATATAATGTATTTAGTTATTTTCCAGTGAATTAAAATGATGTAAAATATCAGTATGAATAAATTTCATTTTAGCTGTTTTATAAATTTACTGAGGTTTTTAAGATGCTAAATTTGAGTTTCAATAGAGATATTTCTGGAAGAACTCCACTACTTACAGCTGTTTATCGCAAAGAAAAATGGGAAGTTGTAAATAAATTTTTGAATCCTTTATCCGTCAATGTTGTTGATTTTGAAGGAAATAGTTGCTTGCATTATATACTTCAGAGACTTCACTACGAAGATTTAGATGCAGTGAGAGAGTTTTTAAATCATGGTGCTGACGTTAATATACAAAATAAAGAAGGAAATACTGCTTTGCATTTAGCAGCAAAGCACATTATATTTCGATTTCATTTAATTAAAGAACTTCTTGATTATGGTGGTGATCCTAATGTTTTCAATAGAAATGGTGATTCCCCTCTCCATATCGCTGTTAGGGAAAACTGTTCTTTTAAAGTTAGTGCAAATACAGAAGACATCAAGAATCTTTTAGATTATGGTGCTGATCCTAATATTCTAAATTTTCATTTTGAAACACCTTTGCATATTGCTGTAAGTGTTGGTTATTGTCATAATGAGGTGATTGATTTACTGTTAAATCATGGTGCTTGTGTTAGTGCCCAAGGAAAGGAGAAAATCATACATTCTGCAGTAAGAAATCCATTATGCAGTCAGGGTATAGTTAGGACATTAATATTTGAGAATCCATTACTCTTGAATTGCACAGAAAGTTATAAAGGAACACCATTGCATTTAGCGGTTTCACTGTCCCGTTTTTCTATGATTGATGAAATTTTAAGCTGTGGGGCTGATGTAAATACAAGAGATGGCCACAGCAATACACCTCTTCATATTGCTACACAAAATCCAAAATGTGATATTAGTATTATAAAAACTTTGTTATCATATGGTGCAATAGTAAACTGTTATAATTATTTTAAATGTTCACCATTGCTTGAAGCAGCTCGGTTATCATATTCTAAAGTTATTGAAATTTTGTTATGCCATGGTGCTGATGTAAATGCCATTGATGTCACCGGTAACTCTGCATTACATTATGCTGTGGATAATGAACATATGTCAATTGAAGGTATTAAAACATTATTAGAATATGGAGCTAAACCAGATGCACTAAATAATGAACATGTTACTGCGCTATACTATTGTAGTAAGAACAATTATGCTGAGATCATCATACAATATATCGTATTAAAGAATATTCATAAAGGATATAGTCATTCAATTATTTACCCCGAAAAAATTGTGGATTTATCTGCTTTGATAAATTTTCCAAACTATACCAAATTTTACAAATTTCGTGATTTGTGCATTTATGAAGTTATGCAAATGATGGAAGATGAAATTGATGAGGATTATACATTATATGACTACATTTCAGAAAGATATTCCAAAAAAATGTTGCTTTATATGAATTCTAACATTTCACTATTAAAAAATGTTATTATTAAACTTGGAAAAAATAATTATAATAGTTGCAAAGATGTGATTCATGGTGCTATCAAAACTGAGGATTTACTAGCAATACTGATGGAAAAACAACTTTATGTAAATTGTTTTCAATCTAAAAATACAAACAAAAAAATTATTTTAAATTTATATGCAATAGAATATTTGGTAAAATATCTCTCCAAACAAGATTTAATTAATCTTGCTATAGTGCTTTTATAATAAATTTTAAATAATTTATTTAATGATAAGACTTTTTATTTAAAAGACAATAATTTGTGTTAATATGTGTGCTGTTAAACTCAAACCACTTATGCTTCATGTAAATCTGAAGACTTTTCAGAGAACTAGTTCCAAGCCATGACAAATTATATACCAATTTGGAAGGAGGCATATGAAGAGAACAACGTTGTAGCTTGTAAAACATTAGCAAAATTTTAATTTTGTAGACTGAAAGATTCTGATTTCTAACATTTTATATTTTTTAGTTAAGCTGATTTTTTTTTTTTTTTTGGATTAAATCTTTATTTTTTATTTCAACAAGCAAGTGTGATTGCTTATAAAAAAATAAGCATATTGTCCAGTTCTTTATCAATTTTTGTGATTTATTAACATGCATTTTTGGAAATTTAAGTTAAAAATTAATATTGTTTTCAAAATATTTTAACACCTGAATTAGTCCTAGAGACGAAACTCAAATTAACAAACAAAGCACTTTATTTATAATAAGGAACTTTAAATTCCAAAAAATTTATTATCTTCAATTTAATTTATTATTTTTTCTATGGAATATGTATGCTTTTGCAGTAAAATAAATTTCTTAGAATTCATTGTTGGTAATATAATTGTAAAATGGATGTTTTTCATTTTTATATACATACATTTTTTATTATTTCTATGAAGTATTTTTTATTCGAAAGATTTGTATTATGGTATATTCCAAATAGTTGAAAATGTATCAATTTGAAATAAAAATAGGAACTCTTTTCAAATTGTCTTTCTTATTTATTGAAATTTGTATTTAAAAAAATACTAATTTACTTTAAAAAATTCTACTTCATTTTCTAAATATTAAAAAATTACCAAATAAAAAGAGAATTATAGAATGCTCTTTATTTTTCTTTTGATAACTACATTAACATATAGGATCTATTTACATAATGCTTATATATTATTTATTACATATTGCATGATAAAATATAATTTGCACTCTCTGACCCACTTCACATATTTCAAAGTTGTCTCATTGATTGGGAAATTTTAGCTTGGTTAAAAAATGTAAATATTTATTTAGTATCAAAAGTAGTTTTATATAATTGTTGTACAATTTCTAACTATTTCAATATTGAGTTTCCAATTACTTACAAATGACATTTATTTTATATTATAATGTAAGTAATATCTGACCATTAATATTACAATTTACTTTTCATAAGTATGAATTTAATATGTCAATAAAATCTTTTTTACAGTTAGTAAAATATCATTCAATAATTTAGTTAGAATACTATTTATGATTTTAAAATATTTTGTCAATAATATAAAGCTTTTATTTTATTTATTTATTTTTTAACTATTAACATTTAAATAAGAAACTTCTTATATCAACCTTTTTTAAACAATAAAAAATTGTAAATAAACCATTATTTAAATATAAAGAAATATAAAGGTTATTATATAATCATTATTTAAATAAATAACTAAAAAATAATTTTTTAAAGGAAAAATCATATAATTGAGGCAGAATAAATTAAGAATCATTGGTTAAAAAAAAGTCAAGTTAAAAAGAATAATCATGAAGCAATGATCCTATTCCAATAAAATGTTTGATTTTAACACAAGGTAAAGAAAGAAAAATAAAATTGAAAATTCCTATATCACTTTATGCATAGTCATTATTTGGGTAGAAAAAAATTTCAAACATATCTTCAAAAACGAATTGAAATATTTTTCTTCATCATAAAATTTCATTGCTCTACAAGTGCTCCTGTTAAATGTAATTTTCATCTTACTTAATCTTTGAAATTGTATTATTTTGAAATAATAAATTATGATCATTTTATTAACTAATACCAATAATTTCTATTATGAAGTTTATAATTAATCTTGAAAATTATTATTACAAGAATAATTACTTATAAATTGAAAAACTTATTGAATTATATGTATGTAATAAATGTACTGTGTACATTTATTAAGTTTTTAATTCACATATATAAATTATAATTTTTAAAACTGCTAAAATTTAAAAGGTTTAATTACATATTTATACATTCTATCTGATATTTTTTTTAAAAAAAGAAAACAATGTTTCTGTATATTTTCCATCGATATTCATAAAATATTATGCATGTATTTGGATTATTTTGAAATTATTTAAATTTAAAAAATATATGAATTCAATTATAATTAATGTAAACATAAGTTTTCTTTGTTCACATTTAAATGCACTGTTATTGATAATTTAGCTGTTTTTTAAAAAAGAAACATTTGTGCACTAATATAAAACACAATTTACTGAAATATTTTCTATACAACCAAAAACGCTTTCATTGCATTTGCAATATTCCCATAAGAATTTCTTGCCTTAGAACAATATTATATGTACTTATTATTTTTTTTTTATCAAAGTTTGTTTTTAGACTTCTTTGCTTTAATGGAGGGGAAAAAATTTGGTGACTGAATAATCTATACTTTTCAATAGCAACAGTGCAATGTATTACTTGACACATACAAATCTGATTAAAAAAAAGATTGCTGAATTTGTAAATGTTGTGCTGCATTTTGATGACTTTATTACTGACCAATATTACATTGATATAAATTAAAGACTTATTCCTATTATATTAAAAACAAAGATCATATATGGTGTTATTTTATATTTAAAAATTGAAAGTGTGTCTAATTAGCTATGTGCACAATGTATATGAAAAAAATATATAGAGTATTCCTACACAGATGAAGAAACATTTTGAATTGTTTATTTTTTGCTTGTACAGATAATGAAAATATTACGTAAAATTTATACTGTTTTTTATTTTAATTTAGGCGAATACAGAAATATTTTATGAAATTACTCATTTGTACTGCAATCATATTAAAGTTATTTAGTTTTATCTGTGATTGCTGATTCATTAGGACATTCACATACATACATACAGGAGAAAACCGTCCAATTTGGAAAATAAAGAAATATTTACAGTTCTTATAGACAAAAATGTGCACATATGTAAAAGGAATTACTTATTATAATTTTAATTATTAATTTTAATTACTTTTTTACTTATTATAATTTTAATATTACTTATTATAATTGTCCAAGTCATATTTAAAGTATATAAGCCAAATATACAGATTTTCACAATATAAGTAAAAAGAGACCAAAATGGTACAAAATTTTAAATTTATAAAATACTTTTACTTCATCGCAAAGTATTATAAATATAGTTCACTGATGACTAAAAAGTTCTATTACTTGATATTTTGCTTAAATCAGTATATTAGAAGAAAATATTTTTCATTTTAGATTTGAAATTTTGTTGCTAAAGGATATTAAATTTTTTTATTAAATATGGAACTGTTAAAATTAATCATAGGTAAAAAAAACTAATAATAAATATAAAGATTATGATGGTGGACAGATTGTTTCAATTGGAAACAGAAGACTGTTTAGATTAAACTGATGGTGATTTAAAATTACTTGCAATTAGCTATATTTAGAGGCTTCAAAATCAAAAATAGGCAGGTGTAAAGAAACATATTGCAGTAACCTCTCCTGTTTATTTTTTTATTAAAATATTTAGATTAAAAGGTATTGTGGTGATTTAAATGCATTGTAATAAATATTTATTAATATTCAATGATAATTGTAGAGAGAATTTCGATTTTATAGTTAAATTTATAATTTATTTTTAAATAGTAATAACACAAAAGATGAATATTTTATATGAAAAATCAGAATAGTTTTTTCCCGCAGATTCTATTTCAGTAAATAATTATTTTATAATTTTTGTGACAATTTAAATCATATCTATGGTAAATTTTATTACTTGAGAGTATACAAGTAGAAGATATGAGCAAAACATAATAATGTAAAAGTTATAAAAACAATAATATTTTGAATTAAATGAAATTTTAATTATTCATTGATGATTAACTGGAAAATTTGTCTAAACTATTGACCAAATAATATTACAGCAAGTTTCATAATTCTTATATTGCATATTACTATTTTATATTTTACCTATAAGCAATACAGTTGTAGCAATATAACACATTTTGTAGATTTTTACAATACTAGATGCAGATGTCTTATAAGTATAAATTTAAAATAGAGAACAATTGTAATGATTCTTATTAAGAAAATAATGAGTTTTTCTTTAGTATGAGTTATCTTACATTGTCAACTTTTATACAGTCACTTTTATCAAGAATACATTATTTTCTCACTGTTGAAGGGTTGTAATAACTATGCTGGACTATCAGATTTTTTTAAAATTAATTATCAGATTTTAGCTCTTTAAGCCATGTAATATTTCAATAGTGTTATATGGTTCAAAATGAACTAAAAAACCTTTAATTGAAAATTTTAAATAGTTGTATACAATAAAAAAAGAAAAAAAAGCAATTTTCATGTCACATATAATAATGAATATTAAAAATGATTTCATCATTAGTGAATTCACTCTATATGCATTATAGTTAATAAAAACAACTTTAATAATATTAATCATTTATTTTTTTTTATATAATTCTATTTTTACTTTCAGATTTTAAGTTATTTCTGTTCATTACTTTTCTTTATGGAATAATTCTCAAACTTATAGAAAACTTAAAATTAAATGATTATTTGGATGAATTTTAAAGATTTTGTTTGTCACCTCATTTTTAATCTAAATTCAACTGTTTTTTTTTTTTAACCAATAAACCAATTTACTGTAATCAATTTTATTATTTTCATTAACAAAATCAATATTTATGTAATATTAATGCCTATTAAAACAGTTATACATGTAATTAGTAAAATATTTACATCATTCTAAACCTTCATATTCAGTTTAATAAATGTTACACAGAATTTTATACAGGTTTAGATAAAAAATAATACAAAAATGTTAAATTAAAATTTAATGCATTTATTAATAATACATTACAAAGGTAATGTGAAAGAATTACTATGTTTTTTTTATTAAAAGACATGGGACATCTCATATATGATATGAGAGATCTTGTATTCCAAGAATACATAAATAAAATAGAATTAATGTATTTTAAAATTGTATAGGAATTCAAAATTAGACTCTATCTGTATATTACTTAAAATGTGAATCCTGCTTTTTCTATCACAAAGGTTATCATTTTTGAACACATATTGGCTTTTTTTTCAGTCTTCAATTAAGAATTATATCAATTATTATATTCAAGACTGCTCATTGGCAAAATCCTATTTGAGTCCACAGCTGGGTGAAAGCAGAAAAAATAGTAGAAAGTATTTTCATGCCAACTAAAATTGCACGAATTCCAGTAATTTTGGATTAAAGAATCTTTTTTACACATCATTGAAAGGCTTCATGAAAAATTCTAGACATTTAATTTGAGCCAGTTTAAAAGAATATATATAAAATATAATAAAACAAAAAAATCAAAAGAATTCTGCTTATATATAATTGATTAATTAATTATACACAATCAGTGTTTACTTTTTGGTTTAAATTATCGAGCAATAAAATTGAATCAATCATGTTTTTAATATTGGTTTTTACAATACTCAATGTTTAACTTATTGGGCTGTAGCGAATACTTAAAAAATATACTATGTAGATCAATTGGACAAGGATCAAGAACTGATCAAAAGCAGTGACATGAAAAAAGAAAATCATTGATAATTTATATGTAATTAATCATCGCAAAATGCATATAAAAATTAATAGCACAAATGCATACAAAAATATTTACCGATAATATCTAACTAGATAGTTAGCTAATTACTAACTAACTAGTTAAAGTTACTAATGTCTAGCTAACTAGTTAGTTATATATTATAAGTAAAAACTTGTGCTATTGATTTTTTGTGTTGATTAAATACAAATGAATACTCATTACATAAAATAATACAGCTAAGCCAGCACACATATAGGGAATAAATATTTTTACCTAAAATATTGTGACTTTTATCAGAAATATTGTTAGTCCTCTTATACTCTAAATAAGAAAAAAGTAAATTTAAGTTTTTATTATGACTTATTTGCAATATACAAAAATAATAAAATCAAAGTTTTTAAATTTAGAATAACTTCCAAATAATTCTGAAATATTTCCAAAAATTGTCATAACATTATAACCAATTAACAATTCAAAATTTGTCTCTTGATATTTTTAATAAAGCAAAATATTAAATAAAATTATTATTTCATTAGAAATTCAAATATGTAGCAATGAAAAGTTTTCATTTTACATTGTGCCATACCATGGTAAAATAGATAACTTGGTATTCTTATTCTTGAAGTTTATTCGGCTATCATGATTAAAACATAAATAGATAATGTATATTGTCATTATTATTACTAAAATAAATGAATATTACATGAGTTATTTATTATGTTAATTTTGTTTAAATTAGTAAGAATGTGTGTCACTGTGGAAAATACCCATGAAAATTTTACTGTTATTGTACAATGGTTGAACTTGTTTAATGAATAGTGTCTGATTCTTTTTACTGAAAATAATTTACCAAGTTTATAATCAAACGACTTTAGAAAAAGATTCAACAAGAAAAAAAATATGAAAAAAAGTTTTTGCATTAATTTTTCTCATCAATTTATTTTTAATTTATTAAATTTTTGATCAGATCATATTTATG
>JAPDSC010025984.1:0-43276 GCA_026290005.1 Latrodectus geometricus
CCCGAGATTATTTTTGAAGCTGTTAAACATCTTTCTTTAAATCTATGACTAAATCACATAATCATTTCTTTTGGTTAAAAGATATTAAATGCATTTATTTTTTATTTTTGAATTTTATTCATTTTTTTAAATGGAAACTTACTGACAAATGTTGTTATTTTAAAAATTTTATATGACCATAGTATTCTCTTCGTTTGATTATGGATACGTTAAAGAAACATTTCCTTTCATACTTGTCTAAATTTTTTTTTTAACTATTTTTGGATTTTTCCCAAAATTTTTTATAGCATTTTTTTTTTCATTATTGTTTTTCATCGCAATATAATATGTTGCATGATTCACTTTTTCCCAATTAAAATTTCTAAGAGCAGTATTTAAAAAAATTTTATTTCAAAACTTTATAATTACAAAAAATTGTTCTTTTTTCAAAGTATAGAGCATGAAAAAATTTTTATGCATGAGAATAGTAGTCTAAAAATTACATTTGGCTAAAAGAAATACTAAATGTTTTATTTAGATTCTTCTTGGTGATTCCAAAAAAATTTTTTTCGCTAAGAATTTTTTAGTTTATTTATGAATAATTTTTTTATTCTAATCAGATAATTTTTGTCTTTGTATGAAGATATATTAAAGGAATTATATGTTAGGTAGTTTTCTCTATTATAGAAAAATATGTGAACGGGTTGATGTAGGAAAACTATTGGAAACTCTTGTTTTAGATGGTATTTATGATAAACATTGCATTCAGTGAAGAATACATTATGAAACTACTTCATATCACCTAATGAACTATGTTCCTTCAATTGGCAGTTTAATAAACTTTATTCGTTCTGTGTATACGTTAATATGTATTACAGGCTTGTTATATTTATTCTGTAGCATTCAACAAATTTTTTTTTCAAATATAGATAGCTTTAAATAATACCAGCTTTTGTTAGTGTATATAAATGAGAAATTATAATTGTAAATAATAATAATTCAATTTCTTGTTTAAAAAGTATACCAACACACTATAAACAAAACACGAATAAAAAAATCGAAAACTCTTTGTTTCATTTTGTATTTTTTTATCAAGGGAAAATAAGCGCGCAAGTGACTGAGATTAATGTTACAGGAAATCGTTGTGGTCAGGAAAGTAATTACTTGGCTATATTTATTCAGTAGAGTGCTTCGTGACAGTTTTACTGATCACAGTCCTTTAAAGGAAACTCTGGATGGATCTGGATTTCCTTCAAAACAATCCTTTTCTTCTTTCTATTAAGCAACCTATTATTCCTAGAGGCCTTTATTACTGTTCTTTAACAATTTTGAAAACCTAAAATTGGCGTTTTGGTCATCAGTGTACGGTTAATTTAAAATTGTATTTGAACTTATTCCTGTAAAAAATTACAGTACTATTAAATATACAAATTCAGATTCTTATCCATTTTAAGCATAAGAATATATAAACTGGTTAAGTTTATTTGTCATCTTATGATGAGTATTTTTTAATGCAAATGCTATTTAAACTGTTTGGTACTCTTCTAAGTAGAACTATTACAAGAGTGGAACTACTACGGAACTTACAAAAGTACTAAAAACATTCACTACGGAAATAGGAATCAGACTGTTACCTTAAGGCCAGCACTCTAGTCTTCATGTAATAGTCCGAATCTTTCTCTCTTGGCTCAATGCATGAAAATGGGATATGCAAAACAATTCATAATTTGTGAAGTGTTACTAATTTAGTAATGTTAATAGTATATCACTAAGTCCTGAATTCTTATTCACAGAAATATATCTTTTATTATTACTAAACGCTTAAATTAATAATGTTTCAAACTTATAATTTAATACTGTTTAGATCGTATCGATGCTCTCATATTTCTTATATGTTTAATTTAAATTTTATAACTACGTTAAAAGTATTTAATAACATAAAAAAACAGTATTAACAAACTGTATTCCAGAAACACTAAAACTCTCGTTCTCATGAATGATGATGAATATAATAAATTTATGATTAAATTGCTTTAACAATATTTATCCAGTTTATTCATTTAAGTATTAGGAATTTGCTAAATTTAACTAAGTTTATTTAATTAGTAATAAGATTTATATATCTCCAATTTGAAAATAAATGCTACTTTAACTATAAATAGCATTTGGATTTTAATCATTGTATATAGATTAGCATTTAGTTTATATTTGATAGTTGAAGTTTTATCATATTTAGATGATTTTTAGTATCACTAATTTTATATCTAAGTTTCCTTTAGTAGTATCAGAGAAATTTGTGTAGTATAACAATCAATAGTAATAATAATAAATAAAGGGAAAATAATCATGTGGAAATATAATTAGTAGTTTTAATTTTTAGGTCCGCAAGAGAACTAGAATCAATTGAGTTAAAATGTACAACTAGAATTAATTTCAGAAATCAACAAAAAATTTCGTTTTGTTACATCAATAGAAATTATGTCCATAGAAATTCAAAATCTAATGAAATGAAAATTAATTAATAAAAATGCTATAAATATTTTTATCATCATAATTTATTTTAAATTTGTACAGAATATCCCTAAACTAAAAATGCCTGCACCATTTATGTATATTGAATACAAGACCATTTAACATATATTTAATTATCATTTATTAATATAATGTAAGCTTTTGATTTCAAAGCTTATATTATACGTTGATTATTATAAAATGTCATTTATAGCTCAAAGAACGAACAATTAAAGATGTGACTCCATCGATGCTGGAAGATCCCACTTTATTTTATCGATTTGCAAAAGGTAAGTATTTTTTTTTTTATGAAAGTATTACATTATATTATGATGAACAAAAAATGAAAGTATTTTTAAGGTATTAATTTGTTGTTAATAACTGTGTAATATTCAATTCATTGAATCAAACTTAGTAAAAACAAACTTTAAGATTTTGAAAAATTTAATATACAAGGTAAACACGAACGTTTTTGCCGTTTTCAATGACCCAATAGAACATTACCTACAAAAAGTGTTTGACCTATTTATTATTATTAAGCCTATTTTTAGTCCTCGAAGTAATCATCATAGGTATCCAGCACCTTCTGCCAACGTGTCTCCAGTTCTGCAATCCTCTTGAAGTAAAACTCTGAGGTTTTGAACGCAAAGAAGTCGGTGAGAACTTGGCGTATGTCTGTTTCATTGGTGAAGGATTTTCCACGAAAACGATTGTGTTGGGAATAGAGGTGATAAATCGATGGTACAAGGTCAGGTCAGTAAGGAGGATGAACGCACAAATTCGCTCAACCAAGTCGCTGTATGGGATTCCTGGCCACCCGCGCGACATTCGGTCTTATGCTATCTCAAGAACAATACGTCCTTGCCATTAATCAGTTCTTGCTCCTTCCAGTACAATGATTTTTGACATGTTCTAATTGCTGCGAGTACAAATTTGCAGTGACTAACTTGCCGAACGTTGGTAACAATTTATAGTGAGCCACTTGATGACTAGACCACCAGACACAAACCATAACCATGTATGGTGCATTGTTCTTGTGCTGTGTGGGACTATATCCTAAGGTTACAATCAATGTTTGGAACGCTTGCGAGTATCCTGCAAGACCCATTTTTCGTCACTGGTCAGCACTCGATTGAACATGGATGCAATACGGTGGCAAGAAAGCAAAGATAAAAAGGCTTCCATTATTTGTTTCTTATGGATTTCTAACAACGTTTTAGGAACCTATTTGCTCAGCCTGTATGTCTTATCAAAGCTCTACTGAGGAAGTCTAATTTTTTCATTGGAAACGTAGCAAGTTCACTACAAGTTTGGCAACTAGTCTTTTCAATGGCCGATACAACAGCTGATAAGCCCACTTTGATAAGCAAACTACACCGAATGAACTCTTTTGACACTTCTATTTCTCTTCGCTACTGTATGTGTTACGATTGATGAATGTGTGAGGTGGAACTGCATTAATAACGATTGATATCTCTAATCACAACTGGCCGATGTCTAATCTATGTGATATATTAATTTGAAAACTTATTCTCACTACTTTCAACTGTAACGCATAAACGGCAAGAATTTTATTTACCTCGTATTGCTTTTATTGAGAAGCAAATTCTTAAGAAAATTCTGTAAATAAAGTCTATTCCTTTAATAAAATTTTATTTTTTAAATTAAACCAGGTTAATTTCAAACACTGTTTGTATTGAGTTTATAAATATGCACACAGCTAAATATTTGAGAAATATAAGATAATAAGAACATTAATGATACAAAAATAAAATATAAACTAGTCGAACAAAATACCCTAGTAGCAATTCAACGGTGGGCAGTCATTGGGCAAACGCCTCAGGATGATGAAAACTCACCGGGCCCTGCGCGGCAATAGTGCATGGAACAGTGCACTATTTGTCACCTCTATCGGGGAGCGGCTGCGGTATCATTCCCCAGTGAATTGAAGTGACCGGTGCGATGAGTTTACGGCAAATGGGCCGATGAGTTTCGTTCGGTTCGATGAAAAGGCAGTGAGTGTTGCGATGATACTATGCCATGCAATTTTATACTCTACTCGGATAGCAAACCTGTTTTGCTTTTATACATCAAAAATACACTATCATTTAATAAACTTTTTAACGATAGTGTATTTTTGCTTTATAAACCTGACAATACTAAGGAAAACCCATTTTATTTATGTTTTTTCATATATAATAGTGTTTGTGTAGAAAGACTTAATACTTTAAAAAATTTGGATAGTATATTTAAATGATTTTTTCACTCTTGGGCACACATTCTAGTATTTTCAATAACTTTTATTGAATGCCACAAAGTTGTCAGATTTAGTATATAATTTCAGTTTTAGAAATTTAATTTTTTGATGATAGGAAAAGTTCAATAAATTTCCCGAGACCATATTCATCAAGTTTTTTCCCCCTCATATTAGGAGAAATTTAAATTAGTAGATTAAAAAAAAATTTGTTAAGATTTTTCAAACTTCCACCTGAAATTTAATTGTAGAAGTCTGAAAATTTTTATTGCTTTTATAAAATATTTATTATTTTAATAAGTCCTCGTTAAATTCATTTAGAAATTTAATTTTGAAAATGAAGATTAAAACCATAAGTTATTCATTTAACCTTTCTTCCAATATATCACAAAAATATATTATCATGGAACATTTCTAAACTATAGGCTTTGATAGATTTAAAATACAACATTGATTATGTTTTAATTTAGAACAGAGACTTTGATTCTATGGTCTTAGTTGAATTCATTTTTGATATTATTCTTTAATTTTATATAAACAGAAAATTTCACTTAAATATGAATATTCTTGAAATTTTTCAAAAGCAATATTTACAGAGCTATGGGTGATAAAAAAGAATGAGATAGAAATTTTTGTTAATAAGAATAAATTTATTATTGTAATAAGATTAAAAATTCAGATAAATGCATTCCTATTTGTGTGTGTGATTGCACTTTTTATTTTAATATTTGTTAAACTCTCAATTTTAATATTTATAAAGTTAATCACAAAAATAAAATGTTCACAAAAGATAAAGGTTTATTATTTTTATTACATATTATATATCAGACATATTATTACAAACACACTTATTAAACTATATTTATTTATACATTAGACTGTACTTTTTCTAAAGCTCATTTTAAACATTCTGTCCCCATCTCTGTCAGGTGCACACAGCCATTTTTTAATGTATTGCTGTACATCAACATCTGTAATATGGCTATCATGGTGGCAAGTAGAAGCTAAAATGAAACAAAAATTGCTTATATAAATAATGTGATATTAAGAAACAAAGTAAGATCAACATTTCAAACATTTTTATAATTGATATTAATATTAAATTTTATGTACAAAACAATTTTAATTACATGGAAATGTAATGAAAAATAAACAAAGTTAAAATATAAATTTAGAAAGTAAAAATTTCAATTTAGAAAGAAAAGATGTAAAGTTAATCCATATACTACAATCATTCTTTTGATCCAATTAAAAAACTTAGCATTTTAAAAATTGCATAAGCAAAGCATAAACAAAAAATAGAAAATATTTATTCTCCCTTACTAAGTAACAAACATGACAAACTCAAAAAAATGTTATTAAAATTAAAACAGAAAGTTATGAAATATTGTATTCTTATTATTAGTACAATATTTATGGTTCTGAAATATTTAGATTAAATGCAATTATTATAAATAAATCGTTACATTTGAATTTAATGATGTTTTCATATTGCACTATATTACTTTTAAAATTTCTACAAGCAGTAAAATTTAAAAAGTTTAAATATAAAATACTAACCTGTTATCAAATTTATTACATTCTGGAAGATGGAAAATGGATGTTGTACACTTTATCTTCTTCCAGTTATACTGCTTTGACAAATCATTTGTTCTAAATTCCATCAATATTGGTCTAAAAACATCACTCAAGCTTGTACCACCTTTATTAGTCAAAACAGTCAGCTGAAAATAATAAACTATTAGAATTATAAACTTCAACATAAGTTTTAGTTCCTCAACCCTACTAACCATGTTCATGCTTATTTACCTATCAACTAAATGTTTTTTTTTTATTTAGAAACTGTTTTTTTTTTTTTTTTTTTTTTTTTTTATACATTCAGATTGCTTAAATTACTTTGAAATTTACATTAAGTCAGAGGAAAAATCCCAAGAAAGATGAAACCCAAACCAGGTCTCTGGAATTATTTCTTTTAAATAATTTCTACAATAAAAATTTTAAACATAATTTTTGTTGCAAAAAATATATAAACACATGCTTTAATATCTTTTAATTTCAAACATACAATTTTCATATTGTTTACATTTACACTAAAACGGTTTGATTCTTTTTCCTTGTATTAATATGTGTAATATATATATTTATATATTATACAAATAATCTATCATAACTTAATGTGTTGCTTTTATTCATGCCTTAATATTTATCATTGACTAACAAGGAAAACAGTGAAACTCGCATTTTCTTCTTGGATATTTACTACATATTTCATTAATTTTTGTTATTTATTAAATATTATACGCACCAGATTTTTAAAATTCTCTACAAAAAAGTTCAATTTTTAAGTTAAAAAAAATCAACTAAATAAACATTAGAAGACTCCATATTTTCAATAGTTTGTAAAGGCAAAAATTCACACACAGTAAAAGCAACCCAACTTTATTTGACTTGGACTTTAATCTCTTGGTTATACATTTAATACAAAATTAATATGCAAATTGTACTGGAAATTAAACATGGACTAATTTCAACAATTTAATTACAAATGGGACTTTTAAAATTCTTAATTTTATCACGTAATAAATCATGAAAATTATTCAATTAAAATTAATTACAATTCAATAGTATTTTTTAAAGTGAAATGGATATACTCACCTTCTTGAATTTTAGATACAGAAACATAAGAAAGTGTACTGAGTAATGTTCTAGCTGGCAATTTTGTATGATAAGATTTAAGTACATTAAATATGCCATTTATAACAAGAGTTAAATTATGTTTAAAAAAAACATTTTTAATTTCTCTTTAGGTACAGAATTGCTAAAGATATTTGATTCGTTACATAAAGAGTTAAATATTTTGAAATCTTTAACTGTGGCACTTCATTGTTGCTTTGGATCGATGGAGCACAATGCAATAATGCATAAAAATTTTCAATACTGGTTTTTAATTACCATATATTATTAATATTATACATATTTATAAACGAAATACAATAAATAGACACACAGTACACAGTAAAATGAATATTATTTCAAACATATTATTTGTAATTCTTATTCGGATTTACATTTTACGAGTACAAAATAAATAAGTCTACAAAGTGACAGAATTAAATAAATAGGCATTTTAAAGATATGTACTTGTTATTTATTTAAAAGAATTGATAGTACTTACCAAAATATTCTGTTATAAATGCTTGCTAAAAATGATATAATTAATAATAGCTAATTCCAGAGCGCAAATATAGCTAGTAGTAGAAAAAGAAATGGTAAACACAATGCTTTTCAAATATGGCGGCCGCGCATGCGTAGACCTTTTACTTAGTCTACGCATGATTCGTTTCTTCAACCTCTTTGGTAAATACCACGACTGCCGCTTAGTGACCACTGAATCAATAGCCGATGACGATGTCGAGCACAATGTGCGGTAGAAAAAACAGTGACCGTTTCATGTATAAGATACCGGGCTCGGACCGATGAGAAAATTTGGTAAAAAGTGAGTTGCCAATGGAACCGGTGAATGGCCAGTGTAATACCAATAAGCCTCTGCTACTAGGGTAGAAATGTGGTTATTTTTTATACCAAAAGTTTTCCAAAATTAATGTACATTACATATGATTTTTTTACTGTGAAGCAAGGCAAGTCCTAACTATCTGAAAGCTAATAATTATTGTTTTAGAATACTTGTCTTTTTACTAAGTATACCAAAGAGTTTCAAAATTCTTCCATGTTCTTCGGACCTATTGGTTGATAAAGTATGCTTGTCTAATCGTTATAAATGTTTATTCCAAATTTACAAATCCGGTGAAGAACAATGTAATATTCATTATAGTGAATCGTACCTCATGGAACGTTAAAGTTGCTTTAAAAAAATGAGAAAACTAAGAATTTACTTAGTTTTCTCATTTCTACCTTTCAAAGCGATAGTAAATAATCAAGGATGAAGTCATCGTCATCGATGACACATCAATTAAGTGTCATTTCAAATGCAAACGCTATTCCAAATTTATTAAATAATTTGAATTTTATATAAATTTACATTAAGATCTTATATAAATACATTATTTGATAAAGTTCTTGAATTTTATATATTTAATTATACACTCTATTGATTTTGAGTTAAAACAACCGAATATTCAAAATATTTATTTGGTAATATAAAATGATTTTACCATAAAGCCCATGGACGTTAATATGATACCATTAAAGACTTTGTTTTTGATTTTCATTCATGACAATAATGTTTCAAAAATTGCTATTATTCTTGGCACAAATTTTTGTAACATTTCACAACATTTCTGATTACGTAACCTCATGTATAGCTCCCTCCTCATTTTGGGTGTGATTTGCGGAAATACAATACATATATTTAAAATTCCATATACTCATTGTGTATCATAAGTGCCCCTTGAAAGCATAGATATTAAAAACTACAAAACGCACTCAGTTTTTTTTTTTTATATTAGTTCTATTAAAACGTATACAATTTTATAAGATTGTTGCTACACAAATCAATATATAAAATAAATGTTAACTGAAAATATTCAAGATGCAAAATATATTATTTTGTGTTCAATTTTCATTCAAAAATTTCTATTTTCAGACGTTGCCTTTCTGAAACTTACCCCACTTCGAAATTACTTAACTTATAAATTATATGAATGTTGTTGAAATTTTGTTTTTATTTAATAATATATTGAAATTACGTCGCTTTTTTTCAATTTTCAAGTTTAATACTTCTAAAAATACTTCATACAAAGTTTACATTTTGAAATAATACAAATCATATAATGCTATAATAAGTTATATTCTGTAAAATTTTATTAATGACTAATTGATTGATTCCTTATATTTACCAACCGCATGAATCTTAAACTTTAAAATTTCCGGTTTTTCGGCCCTGAAGTTAATGGCACTTTTTCGTTTAATGTTTTGAGACTTAAACTATCTCCTTTTTTCTTTCAGCTCGAGATTTTGATTTAAAACAAGCTGAAGCAATGCTCAGAAAAGTATGTTTTTTTTCTTATAAATGTTTAATTAAAATATTAAATTTTATGCAATAAAATTTTTCTTCTAGCATTATTCACAAATGCACATAAAATGTCATTTGAAAGTAATTTAAACCTCATGTTGTATTCAACTAAATATTTATGAAGATTCTATTTTAGTATATGTAGCATAATGTAAAATGTTTATGAAACAGTTTTCCAATTTCAAATAATTTGATATTTTCTAAACTAATTTTAAAAAATGCAAATTGTTCGGCTCATTAAAATATTTCAGTTAAGAAATTAAATTGAAACTTTAATTTATAAAGTATGTCTCGATAACAATTTTATTAATTTAAAATCCGAAATTCAAGTTAATCTAAAAATTTATAAGATTGAAAAGATAATTCAAATTTTAGATATTCTTATTTCTTTAAATATATTTCGCAAGCTTAGAAAATTTTTAATTTGATATATAAATTTGATGAAATGTCAAAAAAAAAAAAAATGCATATTTTACTAATTAAAAATGTGCCCTTTAAGATCTATAGTAAACACCTGCTTTCTTATAATGAAAATGAAGATAATTATAGGTTTTTTAATCAATAGTTAAATTAATTATTAGATTTATTTTCAAAAGTTTCCTTATAAAATCATTGAAAATTTATTTGTATGGAAAAATCTAGCTACATTCTAACTTAATTTTATCACAATGATATCACTGTGTTACAGATGAAATACACGCGACAATATATTTTAAAAAATAATGATATCTAAAAATAAAACTGTTTAGATATTTGCTAGAAAATTATTATACATTAATGTAAGTTTTTTATTCATGATCCATTTGTGATTCAGTTAAAACGCGGAACCCATTCCATAGAATTGAATTTGATTTGTTACCACTTATTTATCAACAAAAAATAACTGAACTACGCAAAATTATATACAGTTATTCACATACAAATTTTTTAACAGATATTTAATTTACAGTTAACAAGTACTCATTTTATTGATAATGTTTAAGGTAATTAAGTACCTTAAAATATTCTTTACGTATTTATTGCTAAAAATGTGTTGAATTTTACATTTAAATATTACTCCAGCACATATTATTATCCTTCAAAAAAATGAAATTTTATACTCTAAAAAATTTATATTATTAATATATAATTATATACTGTGTAATAAATTAAGAGGCAAGTCCGTTTTAAGCAACAATCTTTTGTCATAAAAATTTTGTAAATTTGCAATACTGTTCTTTCGATCAAGATGCCTTTCATATAGCTATTACTCATCAGTATTCGGGACTATCCATCAATCCTGCTCAAACGGCCTTCAAAAAATTATCATCACATCGCTCTTGTAAAACTGTTAAGCATGCGGAAATTTTAAAAAGGAATCATATTATCAGTAAATCAATTTTAAAAATTATAAATATGCTGAGCTGTACTTATTAAAAGGATTAAATATCATACAATGCAATATATCATTTACATCCAATTAGAAAATTTCATATACTTTTTTATGTAAGTTTCATTCAGAGATAAAACATCAATTTGTTATTGTAAAAATATTATCATCTAATTAAAAAAATACCTTTCATATGTTTGAGGGAATTAAAGAATAATCTACTTTTAAGGAAATAACTACTAATTTAAGCATTTAAAATTAATAATACTAGAGTTTTATGTTGTGTTTCAATTGAATTTCATTCATAACTATATTGTAATCGCATAGCAATATAGGATGAATTATAAATAAATAATATAAATATATAAATAATATAAGTGTAGAATAAATATTTAAATTTTTATCCACAAACGATTTAAAGTAAATTCTTTTTAATTTAGTTCAAAATATTATGTTGGAAGGGAAAATAACTATAGGTTTTCTTCTTTGAGTTGAATGATGTCGTTTACTTTATAGAAAATTACCTATAATATATTAATTTTTATAAATCGTCAAAATTCCTTCTTGACACTAGTATGCAACTATAGTTTTTTTTAAATAAATCTTTATGTGACAGTTGTTTTAATAAATTGTCAAAATTAAATTATTTTTACTAAAAATTTTATTATCAGTTTAGCTTTAGTTTTGAGAAGAAAACCTATAGATTTTCTACGCACTTATAAACAATTTTTATGAGATTACGATCAAGATGGCCAATATGATCATCGCGAACTTTCTAAAATAAAACTCATAAATTTATGGAACAACTTTGATATTACCCCCCCCCCCCAAAAAAAAATGAAGCGCCAAATCTGGCACTCCCTACGGACTTTTTAGGGTTCTGTTTCTTACTTTTGTGTGGCCAATTTAGGTTTTTGCTGTTGTCAAATTTAGTATTTTCTTGTATTTTGTAAAATTTTTTGAGTTTTTTTTTTTCAAGTTTTTTGTTATTAATTATTTGTATTTAGCGAGAATCCATCTTGGCGAGAAAAAAAGGTACAAAAACAGGTATTTTGCTTGGCGAGAAAAAAAGTCGCATAATTTCCGATTTGGGAGGGGTATATCAAAGTTGTTCCAAATTTATCTTTGATTTGGGTGCATATTGGATACAATCTGTATTCATTAATATTGATTAAATTTTGTTTTGTTGTTTTTCGGTTAATTTTTTTTTATATTTATATATAAAATTAAGCAGCATTTAAAAATAATGTGCATAATATTTTCAGCATATTTCATTTAGAAAAGAATTCAATTATGACACGATACCCACAGATTATGAACCACCTGAGGTAAGTGTATAAAAATGTTTTAATATTAATTTTTTCATTTCATATTTAATACGGTGGTTATATGAATTATTTTGAAATTATTTCAACTTTATTTATTGAGCAATTGGTGAGATATTAGAAAAGTGCCTTAGACTTATCACAGTGACTGCATAACTGTGGGAAATGGATGTTAGCAGAAAATCTAATTATTGAATCTTGAAATGATTTGTAGTAGAGCATCCATCACAAGATGTTTTGAACTGGTGTGATGTGTACGTCAACGTAACGTGGGTGGATTAAATACGTCAGAGTGTCAATAGTGAAATCATCTGAGATTGGTAGCAAATGCCGGAGGATTATCTGCGTGAACCCTACTTCTAATATAAGAAGACTCCCCAATCCCCAGCAGCTTCGATCTTACAGGTAGAACACTATTTTGAGCTAAGAATAGGGAAGTATGCTGATGTGTATGCTATGGAAGTATGCTTTGGTGATCACTCGCAAAATCCTTAGAGCATAAGAAATATTCATGGAAAGTAACGTCTTTATATTTCAAGAAGTTTTTCATGGACAAAAAACTAATCACGTGTCACAAGGTGGGAAACCTGAAAAATTCTCTAACACTCTCTTTGGAAGATATGCAGGTTAAAACAAGAAATGCAACATGCATCACTCTTTATTAAATATCTTTCATTCTAAAAAGCGTAATCCTTCCATTACGATATTATTTTATACAAGCTCATTTGCCAGGTTAAAATCTTGAGGATAGAGTCTCTTCAGATAGGAATACATATTAAGCATTTATCCGAACTGGTTCATTCTGTAGATATTCAAATAACTTATATTTATATTTTTGTCTATTTTTCAATATTTTGTCAAAATATCCATTTTTATTACTAGGATAAATAAAAAAATATTTCCCACGAATAAAGTAAGCTTTATTAGAATTTATACTGAATTATGATATTAATTCATCACAGGAATATTTAAAAGAAATACACTTTAACAAAACATCTTCACATAGAAATTTTTTGACGTAATAGTGTATGCTTATTAACATAATAATTATGTTAATCATAAATCTCAATTTTAAATTTCTCGTAAACCATTTTTAAGATTCTCCTTACTAATATATCAATTCTAATTCCGAATATACCAAACAAAATTCTTTACATAGTTTACAAATAATAATTATAAATCAAATTACATTTTTCATGTTAGCACAATATTAGCCTTGAACAAGTTCTTTATATTATTTTATCTGCGATAGTCATTTCAGAAATTTATCGATCATACTATGTTTATGTTAATTTTCACAAGTTTTCTTCAAAAATAAAAGTATATATTTTTTTTATTTGTTGGCAAAAATAACAGAAAATGGATTATATTCTTTCTGTTTTTTCATATTTTTTTATATAAAACGCTTTTGGAAGTTTTTATATGGATATATTATTTGCGATATTTGAAACTACGCCAACAATTTATGAAAAGTTATGGAAAAATTTAAAACAATTCAAGAGATTTTGAAAACATCATGCGTAATGATGATATTTACAATTTAATTTAAATTGATTAAAAAGCATTATATTACATGTCCAATCATCAATCATTAAAAAAAAAAAAAAAAAAAAAAAAAAAAAAAAAAAAAAACTTTTTTTTTACATTTCTAAAATTTTTAGCATGCGTAAACATGACATAAGGTGATGTAAATTAAAGAATAATTTCTTTAACTTATGTGGAAATTTTAAATTAATTTCTTGACTTTTTTGTGCTCAATATTCAAAGATGGAAAAAATTGTACTATGAAACTATATAATGAATGATAGTCATTATATAGTGGCCTCTAAAAGTTAAGGAGCAACATGTTTTTTTACTATAAACGAATGACACTAACAATAAAATTTATAATTAATATAAATGATAGAAACTATAATTTAAGAAAATTTATACAAAAAAACAAGCTAGCACTTTCTTTATATAAAAGAACAGGTATATAAGCTTGAGAGAAAAAATATGATAATATCTAGCTGTCGTAATTACACGTGTACTTTTTGTTGAGATTCAAATTTTGTTAAAATGCTTTGTTAGTAGAAATTTTGATAGTAGCAAGTGGGTTCCTGCGATGTCTGAGAAAAGTAGTTTGCCCGATTCGTTAAGTTGGCGACTGGACGATGAATAAATAGTATTCAATATCAAACCAAAACTTCTTTGTCTAGAAGACATGTTCCAGGCTGAAAATGGGCTACAGTACCTATAGAAAACCCTTTTATATATAAGACAAAATAATATATATAAGATTATATAATATATATAAGACAAAATAATAGATAAGACAAAATTTATTATATATAAAACAAAATAATAGAAATACGCGTGTTAAAATAGGAAGTATTTTCTTTAATTAGTATAGGGTTGGGCCGTCTTCAGCTGAATGACAACTTGCTTTCGATGTGCCATTGACAAATAAAGGACTTGTACAAAGATCATCGGAATTCACATCCATTTCCCGTGAAGGGTTGTCTCGAGCTCCGACAGTGTGCGTGGAGCAGGAAATCGAGCACGGAATTTATTCTCTAGAAAACCCACAAAGACATAATGATATTGAGATCAGAGGATTAAGAACACCCGGTTACATTTTCCACTTTATCACGCTCGTGAAACAGTGTTTGAACACAGCAAGAGGATTGAAAGTGAAAACATATCCTGTAAAATGTCTAAAACATAATGTGAAGTGGATCTGCGAGGATGGTTTGATAATGGTCAGCTAGTTCACTCATTCATGACAACGAGAAGCCCCAATCCACGGGAAGATATTGCGACCCACACCACTACAGAGTCTCCTAAATAGTTCACGGTCGTAACCAGTCTGTCAGCATCAAATGTTTCTACTGGTGTTCACCAGCCAAACACATGCTAGAGTCTAGAATAGTATAAATGAGAATTCATCAGACCAAATAACTTATTCCAGTTTGCTGTTTAGTCCAATTTAAATGGTCTAGACACCACTGCATTCTCTTCATAGCATTCTGCACTTAATAAGAAGATACTGATACACTGAAATCATCTGAAAATTACCGTAAATGAACTTTATTTTTGCACAAGTCACAACAAAATAAATAACGTTTTTACTGCCATTGTATGTTGAAAATTTTTGTAACTTCTATAAGACTATTTAAGAACCTTTTGTCTTATAAAGTCTAAGCTACCTAATAAGTTTAACATTTTTACGTCAACCACATCGTATCGATCATACATTATTGTATGTCTGCTTAATCTACAGTATAAACAAGACAGTTGTGAAAATGAGACAGTTAAAGGGAATTATAACATTTTATTTCGTTATCTGCCAGGGTTGGACACACAGAGATAGAGACAGTTGTGTCGCAGAAAGAGAGAGAGAGAACGGTTGATTGTTTCGATATCCAGTAGTATCGGAAGTCCCGCGTCCAGTCGATGTAAAATATGTACCTTTTAATAATGTGAAAAAACTTCAATACCAATGTTTATGCATGTTAATGTATAATAAATGAGTCATCAGAAACGAATGTATTTTGTTTTATCAACTATCCTGAAGATGATGACAGAACCTGTGAACATTACCACAGTTCTTGTTGTTTTTAGTGACCCAAAAGAACATGACCTACAGAAAGTGTAGCCTTTTGTTGGCCTTCGAAGTAATTACCATCGGTATCCAGAATCTTCTGCCAACGTGTCTTCAGTTGACCAATTCCCTTGCGGTGAAACTCTGGAGGTTTTGAACGCAATGAAGTTCGTGAGTGCTTAGCGCATGTCTGTTTCATTGGTGAGGGATTTGTCCATGAAGATGACTTCCTGGGAATGGAAGAGGTGGTAATTTGATGGTAAAGGTCTGGAGAGTAAGAAGGATGAAAGCACAAATCTCTCAACCAAGTCGCTGTAGGGGATTCCTGGCTTCCCAGGTGACATTCGACCTCGTGTTATCGGCAAAGAACAGTAGACTCTTACAATTAACCAGATCCGGCTCTTTCTGTTGAAATGCCTTTTGACACGTTCCAATTGCTGCCAATACAGGGCAACAATGACTTCTTCTCCAGTTGGTAGCAGCTCATAGGGAAGCACTTTAAGATTAATCCACCAGACGCAAAGCATAATCTTGCGTGGGTATATAGGTGGTCTTGCGATATGTTAGACTGTATCCTGGAGTGACAACCAATGTTTGGAACGTTTGGGAAAGACACACAGGGCTCATTTTCTGTCACTGTTATGTAGTCGATTGATGCGCTACAGTGGTGAGAAAGCAATGATAATTAGGATGCCACTCGTTGTTTCTTATGGACTTCCATCAGCATGTGAGGGACCCATTTGCTTAGTCTATACGTCTTACTTATGCGGTGTAGATGAAGTCCTACAGTTTCACCGGAAACGTTAAATTGCTTAGAAATTTCACCACAGATTCTACTACTGTCCTCGTCAATGGACTTTTAACATCCAGGACCTTTGATTGTCTATTGCAAGTTTCATTACAGAGATCAATCTCCTGACTTGAATTTGTGAAGCCAATGCCTTGCCGTACGTTCATTCACAGTACTATTCCCAAACGCTCAATAAATTTGGCGACTTGTTGCAGCAGCTGATAAGCCCACTTTAAAGTCGTAAAACAAACACCAAAAGAGTTAGTTTGGCATGTAAACTTCTCTCCGCTACTGTGCGAGTTACGATTGTTGTGTAGGACCTTTTTTAAAAAGACTGATACTCCTACTCTTGACTAATCTTTGTCTCAACCACGTCATACATTACTTTGCATACTTATTCTTACTTCATTAAATATCAATGTGAAAATGAAAAGAGCTTTCTTGATTACCTTGTAATTTTTACTGCGGAAATTAAATCATTTTATGTACATATAAAAATTTATCATATTAAAAGATTTAATCGTTTTCAGAATATTATTATGTAATTTTATTTAAACTACTTTATCACTGAAGGTTCTTAGATTATATACCCCATCGAGTTTTATTGGCTATGATAAAGAAGGTTGTCCTATACGTTATGTTTCCATTGCTGCAGCAGATGTTAAAGGTATGTATTATTATTTATGTAATCTTATTAGTTTTGATTAATTAATAACTATGAAAATATTTGATGAAACAATTACGAGATTTTTAAAAGAAAATACTAGAATCTATAGAAAATTTCATCATGTAAAATTCCAGGAAAAAAAATTAAAAATCCTTATGACAAAAATTATCATAAGGGAATATTTTTTTCAAGTGCTAAATTAAGAAAGTATGTGCGAGTAATATTATTCATATTTATAATGCTCCTTCATCACTCGGTTTTTACGACTGCTATTATTTAAGTCTCTATTTTCTAATATGATAAGTCTGATAGTTCTTTTCCTGATCTATTACATCATAATTTCCAAGATAAAAGTCATTTTCTTAAAACATCAAAGCTAATATTGTGCCACTCCGCCTTCACGATCTTCCATGGTCCATCCAATGTTTAGGGATGCTGCTTATAAAGAGCTTTTGTTTTGAAGTGCTCAAATGCACAATATTCCATGGGTGAAAAGTCAGAATAAAATGCAAGATGCATGTAAAGGAAATATCTTCGATTCGGGTTTTATTTTTAATTTTTCAAAATTTAGAGTTAGAGTGAAGGTTGTTTAAATGAAGGAATATAATTTTTCTTCTTTGAAAATAGGTAATAAAACATATTTTTGATATTAATCTGAATTAATTTTGACATTTTTTCTGCTTTCCGTATTTTATATTTTCCGTTATAAAAGAATCGAGTCATAAACATAAAAACCTTTAGAAAAGTTTTCCTAGTTTTTCTCTAAGCCTGATTCTTAAGTCTTTTCTTTTCCAGTAGTAAATCGATATTTTTTGTTTCAGTCAGATAAATATATATATATTTATATCAAATATTTATTAATAAGATTATCAAAGATAATGAAAATATATACTAATGATTAATAGATTAAATTCTATTAATCATTAGTATATATTTAAATTTTTCTTACGACAAATAATTCTCCTACAATAATCTGCATATAATCTTAATAAGCACATAAGAATATTTCTCTTCGAATAGCCGAAACATAAAATCTTCGATCCATTTTTAATTTTTCAGTGTCATTTTAAAACATAGAATATTTTTAACGTTGCTGATAACTAGAGGCTATAACAATTTGATGCCTATTTACATGTATATTTCTAATTAATTAATTTAATGGAGAAAATAAAAATCTTTACAAAAATGCATGAACTCACTTTGTATATTATTGTTACTATCTTTGTTTATCTTTTACTTTTCAAAATAATCCCATCATCTGAATTATATCATTATGTCGAGTGCTCATCCTATTGCCGACTTGGCAGTCAAAAGATTAGCTCTTTGTTCTTAAATAAAGGAATTGTAGGTTCGATTCCTTCCAAGGTCGGGGTGTTTGTAGCAGTTTGATATATATTTTAAACTCCAGGATTTTGTACAATTATACTTTGTATGTGAAAAGTGAATCTAGTGAAACTACTAACCAATGTATGTATGTATCTGACAATCAACATATATTTTTTAATATTTCAAACATTTTTTTATGACAATACTTGATAAGGCCTTAAAGGCTTGATTGAGACCAGACTTTTACTGAACAGCTGCACTTCTTTTTCTGTATGAATTTTAGAAATTTTTTATGCATATTTAGTACACATATGCTTCAGCATATTGCCCTTTAAAATAAATTTATTGAGCCAAGTGTAGGGTTTTCTTAGAGTCACAAGCTGTGTGTGTGTGATTTCTTACCTTGTTGCATACTAAAATCAGATTTTTTAAGTATTTAGACTCCATTAATTAAGTCTTTAAATGCAAAATATGTAGCAAAACTTAAATTTGAGAATTTTTATAAATAATTTTTAAAATTAATTATATTTTTATTTTCAGGTATTATATTATCAGCAAAGAAAGAAGACATCATAAAACATAATATTCAGTTTGTGGAGGGAGATTTGCTTAAGCTACGACAACAATCTGAGAAGGTAATATAAAATAAGATATTAAGAAACTTTTAACCTATGATACAATTTTCCGAGGATTTTTATAATCAAAATTTTTATATTATTCAAATGAGTTAAAATGTCTAAAAAAATCTTTAATTTTATATGTTAACAAACTTGCATTATAAATACATTTTTTTGTATTTTTTTTAGTTTCTTTTCTTAAAATTATTATTGCACTTCAAGGTAAGGTAAGCAAGAGATATCTAATATCATAAATGTTTTTTTCTTAAAATTTGCATTTTAGAATCCGAGCAGTTACAAATTATTTTGAAGGTCAAGTTGATTGTTTAAAAAAATAACTAAAAATTAAAAGGGATATAAAATATCTGATACTTATCATTGTTTAAAAGATCCTTAAAAAAAGGAGTCAAGATGGCAGGCAAATGGTTAGCTTTGATTGGATGTTTTTTGTGTTTGGAATTCACTTTAAACTGTAAGTCTACAACTGTAAGATCTAATTAAATCTTGTGTGGAAAAAAAAAAAAAAAAGATTTATTCAGTAGTAAATAAACAAACAAACAAAATCGTAAATTAATAAAGATATAAAGAAACTTATTATGTATATGGCTATAAATTTTTTAATATCGAATTTTTTTGAAACGATATCATTTTCTTGTTTGAAAAGCTATTCTTTTGTAAATATTGTCTACACCACAAAATGACTAGTTTTTTTTTTTTTTTTCAGTTTGAATACTTTTCTCTATTTACTGTCAAACCTTTCAACTGCGATCTTCTTAAAATTAAATTTCATCAACTAGTTGTAACACACAAATTGTTGCTTCTTTTTAAAGATGTGTTTTTATGTAAGATAATTGTAGTAAATTATACATTTATGAAATGACAAATAAGTACCACCATGAGATTGAGGCAATTTTTCAAATGTTCTTTATCAATGCATGTTAAGGAAATTTTTTGATAAATTTCTTTGAACTTTTGTATTAGTTTAACTTCAACTGTAGATTTCATGAATTTGGAAAGATTGATTTCAGAAATTTCTTTATTAGGAAAGCTTTTAAAATATAAATAAAGATAATAGTCCATAAAAAAAAAAATTTTTTTTTAAAAAATAAAGCAAGTGAAAAACTTTAGAAAACTTTTATCATCCACCCCGATGAAATGTATATGTAGAAAATGGAAGCACAAATTTTTTTTCTTCGTAATTCATCAGTGTCTGGGATCTAATCCGTTACAATTCACTAAAAAAAATCATTCCTAAGCATTTCAAATAACAACCTTTTAATAATAAAAAGTGTAGGCTTGAATATTTGCTGGCAAAGTTGCTTTGACCTCAACCTCTCTCTGTATGTATTTATAAAAATTTAATTTTTATGTATTTTAATTTTGTAACAATATGAATAAAATATAAATATTTTTTTTAATGAATGTATATTTAAACAGTAATTAATATATAATACATTGAAGTCATTTAAAAGGCTAGAAATTCTGTTTTTACAATGTATATTCTATAAAGTTTTGCGTTTTTAAGTACAGATAAGAACCACTGATATTTGTAGTAAAAAGATAAAAATGATTGGCTCTTATCAACAATGGTCTCATAATATGTGAGTACACAAAAGTTGTGATTGTTTGTGCAGAACAATGGTAATCGTAGGATTTTGCGCACTTTTCTTTAAATTTCTTTTTAATTTAAATGAATAATGATGTCATTTCGGAAGTAAAGTGGCATAATGGGTACTACTCCATTTCGTCAGTGGAAAGTTAACCTTTTTTTTTTTTTTTTTGTTCTAACAGACAGGTAAAAAAAAGTAGATATAAATAAAATGACCTCCCTTTACGTGTAAAATGTGAATATATTAATGCAAATTCTGCTGTGTACAATCTGTTTTTTTTTTTTTTTTATAAGATAACTTAAATGTAAAATAAAATATAGGAATTGTTAAAATGAAAGAAAGTGGGGGGGGGGATTGATTTTAAAAGTTTGACGTGTGTGATACTTTGTTAAAAGGCCAGTGGTATCATTTTGTGACTATATCGATGATTTCATGTAATGGAATGGTACCTCATAATGTGTTCATGGTTATTTTAAACGAAATCTCTTTTAGAGCTAATTAAATAATACTTCATGAATAAAATCATTAATTCAATCCTAAAATTAATGGCTATGTATATATCAATGCCTACATCTTGCAATATATTGTTGCTAAAATTATTAGGAATTATTAGATACAAAATATTTGTTGCCTTTTAAGCCATTACATAATATTAGATTGGATCACATGATAAGTGTTTAACATTTTAAGTGAAATTTTTAAGTTAAAAAGCATTAAAACTTTATTAAAAGTAAGAATCTTAATGAACACATTTAAACTGTTAGAATGAAAAACTATTAATGAAATAAAAGCTGTTAATTCATTAACTTGTAAATTATGAAAGTTCTTTTTTAATTAAAAAAGAAAATGCCATTCAAATGTTCAATTAGTTTACAATTTATATAATTTAAGGCTTCATTGTGTATTTGATGTTTCAATATCGATATAGATTTTGATTTACCATTTGTTCACAGCAAGTGCACGCAATTCTATAAAGATAAAAATACAAATATATTTTTTGGGATTGTGTATGAAATATCCATTCACTCAAATTATTTTTATCAATGTACTTTTATACGAAAAATAATAACTCTCTTAAATATATTCATATTTATGCTTTACTGTAGTACTTAGTCTAGAGAGTAAATTTTTTTGTATGAGAAAAAATATTAAAATGGAATAAATTATTTTTATCATGTGCAGAAGAATGAATCCTTTAATTTATATTATTTTTTTTATATCTTGCATAATTGTACTATAACAATGTCTTTTATTTTTCAGCTTGGAAAGCAACTCACAAAAATAGTGTATATATATGATTTTGATAAACTCACTTTTTTCAAGGCAACACATAAAGAATGTAAGTCCTTTGAAATATTTAAGTATATTATTATAAAAACTTTCAGTGAATTAATAAAGTCATTTTAATTTCTATTTTAACATTAGTTAACTTCATCAAAGTTGTAGTGAAGTAATACAAATAAAATATATTATATATATATAAATTTCTGAGGAAAATTTCATCCTTTAATGGGGTTGGGAATGCCCACAATGCTCTGGTGGTACAACAATGCTTTCGACACCGTTGTCGTACCCTCGTCAGCGCTTAGGTTTGATCTCAGCCATTGTTAAATAATAAGGTGGATGCTTGGCTTCTGCATGCATGTCTGCCAGGCTGGAGGTTTAGGAGTTTTCCAAGTTTTCTTCTTTTCGAAACGTGTATGCGGTCTATTATCAAAAAAAAAAAAAAAAAAAAAAAAAAAAAAAAAAACGTCATTCCCAGAGGCAATTATGTGATAGACATTAAAATTCTTTCCACAAATCATTCTAAGCAGTCCACAAATCGTTGTGTAAAGCCTTTAATAAGGAGCTATGGATAGATTTTTATATAGTTTCAAGAAAGATCTTTAATAATGCATTGACGTAAAAATGGTAAAAGGTAATTAGTCAAACATAGTTTTCAAAGAAAGAGTTTGTAATTGCGTGTAAGTAAAGAACATTTTAGTTTGTATATATAATTTACTTATTTATTCTTTGCTTCCGTATATATTATAAAACCCAAAGAAGTGTATATCATATGTTGCAGTTGAAAATGTAAGTTGTTTCAATGCCACCACAAATATAATATGTGTGTTTGGATTTCTTAAAATTAAAAAATGTTTTTTTTTCTTAAAATTCGAAAAGCAAAAAATATAATTTTTTCGAAATAATTTTTTCATACGAAGACTACAAAAAAGCTTTATTATGATTAATGTTATCATAATATTTTATCTATTCCTTTTCTGCGCTTAATTTATTTATTTGTTTCCAATTTGATGTACTGTTAACTATTTTATAATAAACTAAACTTATTAGTTGCTAAACTTAATTTGCTTAATATTACAACTCGATCTAGAATCTAATTTTGTCTCACATTAAATTTCATATATTCCTAATTTATAAATTCATAGATTTTTCTTTTCTACTTTATTTATTTATTGTTTAAAGTTGTTTGATTCTTTTCTGTTTGAATTGTATATCGATTTCAAAATATTGTTTTACATAATTAAACATTACTAAATACAAGTTTACAATGGAAAATAAACTTGCAAAAAATCCAGTTTTCATCTAGTTTGTCTAATTCAGAAAACTAAATGCTTACAAGTTTGATAATTATAAATTCCATACTGATTCTTAATAAGTTAATTTCTTTATAATTTTCAGCACTAGAGCTAATGATGCTTGGAGCAACTATCTATCAAGACAATTATCCAGAGCGCATAAAATCTATATATCTCATAAATTGTGAGTATGTTATTGAATAAGCAAAAGAACTATTAAGAATTAACCATAATATTAGTTTGGGGAAAAAGAAATCCATTATTTTTACGTGAACTTTATGTAACTTCTTTTGAATTCGCTAGGTAAAAAGGTTTAAAACAGCTTTCATGTAGATTTTTAGGTCTTGCGCGTTACGACTTCTGACATGCCGTTAACTTCGATCATTTTTGATATTTTATAGACATTTTCGACGAGGCTGTATCCACAAGCGAGGAGCATCTCTAACATCAAAAATACCCGAACGGAATCGACGAAACAAAAATTGTACATAACTGGTTGTTACAGTCTTATATAAGACGATAAACACATTTCACAATTTTAGCCACCAAGCTATCTTTTTCGCTGTTAAAAGAGAAAAACGAAAATGTACTGAATTTTCTGTTTGTTGTCTTCCATTTTTGAAACCTTGTACTCGTAACTGAATTAATCAAACAAAAAACCGCAAGAGGATATTTTAGTGTCATATTTCACCTTTCCAACGAGCATAAATCTGAAATTGTTTGATAGATACCTCACGAGATATCAATCACTACAGACGTCCAACGAAAAAATAAAGGATTAAAATAAAGGATTACTTTTTTACTTTCCCCAACCTAATATAATTTAGGTAGAAAATATAAGTTAAGCTTACATTTAGATTAGGATAGACAGAATGCTATAAATAATGAAATTTAGGATCATCATATCTATATATTTATAATAATGAAAATGAAATTTTATATCATCATATCATATAAAATAAAATATGATGATGTAAAATTTTATTATTTATAGCACAACACAAATGAAAATCCTTTGGTTGATGTATATCATAAATTCAAATTTTCTTTAGACACTTAAAGATAATAATGCCAATTCCGTTAACATTGTCTTTTCCTCTTATTATGTGAGGAATGGGAAAATAAGGAAACCAGTTATATTAGATAGCTAGAAAGAGTGGAAAAATTCCAAAATCTTTGTTTTATAAAAATTGGAGAGATTTTTTGCTATTTGATATGACAGCTTTGAACTCTAATACTCTGTAGTGCTTAGAAAGAAAAAATTCACTTATATACTAGAACTATATATACTTACTGTCATATAATTTTTTGAAGATTGAATAAGAAATCAGCTAGGGTTACTTACATGATCACAATATTCAGTAGATGCTTAGAAAGACTGTCATTCTTTGGTTAATTTGGCAAGAACTGCAAGAGAACTTTTACTGAATAAAATTTTATAGAAGAAGTGAAGATCAAAGTTTTAGATTATGCATTATGAGACATAAATTCAAACTGTAAATTTTAAGGAAGGAATTATTCCTTCATTCAAAATACAGTATAATCAAACTCTTTTATATCATTTTATATAATGTAACATCTACTGCATTGAGATTTCTAAAAGCTGTATGACAGAGTTATTGAAGAAAATGATTAATCTGCGCTTTAGGTCCCCTATTTTGCCAACTCACGAATTTGAAGCGTTTTTTATCGCATGCTCAATAATTACTAGCTTGTTTTAGTCTTTCCATTGGTCGCTAATTAAATTTCACTTTTAAATAGTGGTAGAATTTTCGCCATGACATCGGTGTTTTTGAAAACGCGCCAAGAAGGGGACTTAAATCGCATTTTCACCAAGAAAATAATTTCCTTGGTAAAAAGCCTTGCATAAATGACATGCCTTGAGATAAAATTTTATGATGTTTCCATCATCTTCAAAAACAGTGCATTTTTAAAATAAAATTTATCTTTCCAAGCGATTTAAAGTAGAAAGTTTAAATATATAACATTAAATGTAAATTGATATATGTACAATTTGCATTTACTAATAGTCATATGTTAAAATAATCCATTAAAATTTCTGAAACGCTGTATATTTGTTTTATGGATTTCTGTCTATTTATCCCAATGAGTAAAAATCGTTGAACGTTCATCGTGAATATTCCTTAAGGATATTTAGTTCTTAATAACTAAATAGTACCCACGATGCAGTAGAACTGGACTGATTCCTTATTCATCTAAATAGACAAAATTCACATAATGAAATCTTTGGCATTTCTGGAAGTATGAGAATTAATAAGCGATTTTAGTTTACATGCCTCCAGGTTTAATAAATTCGATACTATAATTTGACAATATTATTATTTTTCCAGTTTTTTTACATCACAACATATTAATACTTTTCAGAAGGACAGTAGGGTGTTAGCTGTAATCGCAATAGAGAAAACCTGGAAAACTAACAATCTCTCTAAAGAGCAGAAGTACAATCGCGTTCAATGGTGATTAAGATTAGCTGTGGCTGGAATTTTGTATTCCTTAGGATTCAGCAAAACCAGTAGGCTACAATGTATCTTTTATGTTGAAATTCTAAAACTGAAGAATAGTTTCATAATTTCTATCCAGAAGGAGGCTATATTACTCATCAGATTAATTTTTGGACCTATAAAACAGGGGCTGTTTTTGTAGCTTCTAAATATGTACAAGTCTTAGTCAACAATACGTGATGTATCATTTTATCCTTTACAAATATCTTTGTAACAGAAATTGATAATTTCATATAATTTTGCTTCCATTGCCTATACAAATATAATACTAATTCTGCAATTCTATTTTAATTTTAAGACTTCTTGCATCAAAACCAATTGGTGACTTATTGTAAAAAAAAGAAGAAAAAAAAAAACAAAGTTATGAACCTTTAAAGGTTTTTTTCATTTGTTTTATCTATAAGCACTGAAATTTTCAACAAGGCAGAACTATACAACTTAGTATCATAAATGCTGATAGAATTGATAAATGTTTGAAAAATTTTGTGTTGCTCTATACATAATTTAAGTTTTTGCTTATATATTTTGGCTGTATTTTACACTTTTCAGAAATCTTCTATCATTTTATTTGAAAATGTGCTATAGTTTGAAAAGAATCTCCATATTATATGAGGGTAAATGCATATGCATAAACTATAAGAGTTCTAGATGAATAAGCTGAGTAATGTAATGGAATTTTATCTTTTATTTTTATCATAAAATATAATTTAAAACAAGTATTTAAATTGGAAAGATATTTTTTCATTTTTAATCTATAAAATTTTTTCATTTTTAATCTATAAAATAAAACAGGTTTTATTTTGATTTGGTTAGATGGCTAAACATTTATTTCCTTAAACAACACATTAAAAATTTATTGAAAAAAAAAAAAAAAAAAAAACTCTGAAAAGGTAACAATATATGATATGTTTAATTAAGAAATTTTTTTTTTCATAAAATTGCCTTTAATTTCAATTACTATATAACTAATGTCTTGATACAATCATTTGAGTTTATTTCATAAATGTTTTATTTTTCTTTTTTTGTGTTTCAGGCTCTTTTTATTTTACTATGATGTTTTCGATGGTAAAAATGGTTGTAGCAGCAGCTATTTTGGATAAAATCACTATGTTTGGAACAAGTTTGTATAATTTTTATATTTTTTCAATATTTTGTGTATTTAGAATTTTGGTATTACATCATTTTTTAGAAATATTTTCAAGCAAAAAATGTGTTTGTAAACTATGTCTGTTTTAATTATCTATGAATTTTATGATTCTACTATATGAAATAAGTGTTTATTGAAATATATAATTTGGTTTATTGGAGAAAATTCATATAGATAATTTTTTGCTTAAGAAATCTTAAATAAGAATGTTTATTTAATTCAAATATGAAATGTGTGTAATTAATATTAAAATTACAGGAAATCAAAAATCTTCATTTATTTCATCATAATAAAAATTACTGTATGACACTATTATTTATATTATAACATGCTATTTTACACAATTTCTAATGTTCACGCATTTATCACTTTTAATACTATATAAGTTCTTATTAAAGTACGAAAGCTTATAATTTTTTATACAATTTATAGCAACGTATCATACCTCATGTATACGTGTTATTTCATATAGTATATTTTGAATAACACTATACTCGTTATTTTACATTGTGTGTTACACATGTATTAAAGAGATTTCCTTAAAAATAACAAAAATATTCAGAAAATTTTAAATATAGTAAACATGTTTATTTAAAGGCGAATTTCATTTAATATAAAATGATTTGACATTTTGATTTATATTTAAAGCTGGATGGAAAGAGAAATTGTGTGAAATTATGGATGAGAATGATTTGCCTGCTTTTCTGGGAGGAAAACGAACCGATCCAGATGGGGATCCACTTTGCAAATCCTTTGTAAGTTTCATCTCTGACTGTTTTGTTCTTGAAATAGATTTTTTCAGTCAAGTGTTCTATATAATCCAAATTCACCCCGTTATGAAATGCTAGCAAGCTAATCCCACCACCTTTCATGGGCTGTGGCTTCTGGTGAAAAATGTACATCAAGTTTTTATTGAGAAAAAAAAAAAAAAACAAATAGAATTCGGAAAAAGTAACAACATTTACCATTTACTTAACTTTAATCAATACATGCTCCATGAAATGAAATCTCATGCATAGATCACCTCAATCAAACTGAATGAGACATCAATATTTCAAAATTCAATGATGAAGTTATTAAATTATGAATTCAGGATTCATTTCCAATCAGTAACTTATTGCGAAAACCAAAAACACATTTTCAAAATTGTGTATCTGAAAAAACAATATTTTTTACAAAATCAAGAAAAGCAGTAAATAACACTTGTTTCTACGACATCACACAATGGTATTTTGTTAAGTAGGGTCTCATCCAAAATTGAATATATTTTTCCTCTATTTTCAGTGGTTACATATGGACTGAGTAGCTGAACAGATAGCACTCTAACATTCGCTTTAACAATTCCCATCTCAAGCTTGGATATCAACTTCATATTTTATGAGTATCAGTCAAATTAATGTTCATGCAAAAAAAAAAAAAAAAAAAAAAAAAGATCTTTTAGTACCAAACAAACCAAATTTATTCAACTTTGGTGGAAATATTTATAGTGGTTTGGATTCCATTTTAAAGCGTATATCAATAAATCCTTGTGTAAAAAAATGACTCTTAATGACAACCAAAGCAAATTATGCCCAATATGACTTTTAAACGAGTAACAATTTGAAATATTCATTTATTTTGTGATAACTGTATATATATTTAATCTGTTAAAACAGAACTATTCAAAACACTAGAGTTTTTAAATATTTATACATAATGAGTTTGGTATGTTTCTTGATATATAATGTTTTCATATGAGTGTAAGTTAAATAATTTGACAAAAATATATTTTTTGAGTCACAACCTGAATGGATGGCAAAAAATATTTTCCAGTGTTTTGTAGTATGCTTATAGGATTTTTATCGATTGTTTTCTCTCTCTTGCTAAAAGTTCATTTCCTTCATCTTGTATGCATTTGAACGACAATAGGAATTAAAGTTGCTGAGTATGTAACATTTATTGAAATAAATTTATAATCCAAATGCATGACCTTGTAATTGATGATAGTATTAAACTTTTGTTTATTCTTTCCAAAAATCTTCTTTGCAATATATTGGATTATTCTTTCTCATTAATATGATTTCTCATTTATAATTTAGAAACCTACCATCTTTTGTTCTATGTTTGCAGGAAGATGGTTTAGATCTGAAAGAGATAAATTTAATTTCAATATACTTCACAATCATTTGTTTCTGTGCATGATGTGTGATCATCCTTCATTTTTTTCATTTAAAATGGAAATGTCAGCACATAACTTGAATGTGTTCCCAGGTCATTACAACTAGATGTATGAAACCTAATTTAGAGTATAATGTGCAAAATTTATAAACTTTGCTAAAAAAAAATTTTTTTAACAAAGTTGTAAGCTCATTAAATAATGAAAAGAAATATTGCAATAGGAATTTGTTTAATTTTTCATTTAAAGGATATTTAAGTGTTTGGATATGTAATATGTAAATTTCTGCCATCTTTCAAAAGAAGACTTCATTTATCAAAAGAAACAAATTTGTGAGAAAATAATGGACATCTTTTTGCACATTTTTGTGTGTATGCTAATTTTTAATGATACAATTTGTTACCCAATATTTATATCTTCAGCTATCCACTTTATACAAGGCAGTTTGATTCAATTCTCAGCAGAGTATGCTTGCAATAGTTTGAAGTAAACTTTATAAAATATTTCACGGTTTCTAACCTTATCAAACAATATTCAGTATGTTATAAATTCTTGTTTCTTTGAAAGCATCAATTGGGCAAAAATAACTAATTAATATTTATCAGTTCAACAATTTAAAGAATTATTTTTTACCTCGAATATAGGCTTTTATATAGTAGATAAGAATCTATTTTTAACTATAAGTCTTATTCAAACTAGCTCTCTCATGCAAACATAGCTCATTGAATGGTGAAAAATCAAACATATTATAATTCACTATAACATATGTAATATATCAATTTAAATAATTTGAAAATAAAATATTTATGATCATTCATTTATTTATGTGTTACAGAACTGTGCTAAAACCTTATAGTTTATACAATAATAACTTCAGAATTGTTATAGATTGTCCATGGTGGCAAAATTCCTGAACATTATTATCTGCCAAAATCAAAGAAAAATTTGCATCTGGAACCAGGAGTGAAAAAGCTTAATATAACAAGGTTTTCTAGTGAAAGTCTTCATTTCGATGTCAACGAGCCAGGTTCTTACCTGGAATGGCAATTTGAAACAAAAAGCAGAGACATCGGATTTGGTGTTTTTTTCAAAGACAAAAAATGGAATGATTCCAAACTAACTGAACTGATACCAAAACACAGACTGGATACATGTATCGAACCAGAATCTGGTGTTTACAAATGTGAAAAACCGGGCACATGTAAGTAAATACTAATTTCTCATTTGAGTCTTAATATTTTCTTATTTGTTCCATTGCACATAATTATATTAATATTTATTTAGAATTCTGGTGAAAAAATATTAAATTTCAGTTTTCAATATGATCAATACAATTAAAAATCTTCAATACACAGTTAAAAATTTCAATATAATCATTGTAAAAAATTTGTATTATTTCTTACATTCACGCGACATAGAAAATGCTTTACTATGAGTAAAATAATATTTAACAATAATACAATAAAATAATAATTAATTTAAGAAACTTCTTGAAAATCCACAAAACAATAAAGTGACATATTTTAATTCACATTAGTTTAGTAATTTCGCTTACCATTTTATTTGTTTCAAATTTGTATTAACAGAATAATAATATGCATGATAATAAGGAAATTTAAAACATTTGATGTTTTCAAGCTTGAGGAAACATGGCTGAAATTACACAATGGTCAAATGAAAATATATTGGAATATATTGCTTTAAATTCTAGAAAGTTGAGACAATTATCTGATATTATTCACTTAGAATGTAATCAAAAGGGTTATCGCTGCTTTGTATGATATTCTTAAAAATGTGCTCAGTTCATCACTGTTCTTACAAATGGTAGATTTTTGCTCTTATTATCCATCATTCCAATGTTTCCTCTTTCTTCTTAGTGTGACAAATCTTCCACTAGTGCTTTTAGGTTTCCAACCAAAACCTGTTTTTATGAAACAAGTAGGCAACTAAATGATTAGCACTATGTTTTTTATTCTATTTATGGTAGTAATCATTTGTAATGCCTCTGCGTAAACTTTAAATTATAAGTTTTGGTCACATTAGCGATCTTGTATAAAAAAAAATAAATAAATAACAGAACCATATTTTCATTAGTCTATCAGCGAATTTTTGTCAATTAAGTTATTTTGTTGACTTATATTTATCTGTAGTATTTTAAACTTAAGTTATGTGGAACTAATTTCATGAATAATATTAAATAGTATCTTAACTAAGAACTCTTTATTTTATGTGTTTAACATGTAAAAGTATGATTGTAAATGTAAAGTTAGTGCACTGAAGGATTGATGTCCTTCCTGAATGTATTAGTTCTCATAATGTATCGTTCATTTGCCTTAGATACTTTGTAATCGGAATGCACGACCTGAAACCCATTTTATCATGTTTTTGGTCCTTTCTTTCTATCGTAAACATACATTTATTGGTCTATAAAACAGATATGGGCTTAAAAATACTGTGGTAAAATACTTTTAGCATTTCACTTAGTATTTACTATTATTTAAAGATCATATGATTTTACACACAAATCACTTTAAATTAATCAAGTCATTTTATTTGCTAAAAGTATAATTTTATGTTTAAATTTTCTATTTTTCTTAATCTCTGTTAAAGTACTCCTATATAATATAACTTCACTATATTGCATTTTATCTTATAAATGTATAGGGCACATCTCTTATGTAAAAAGGACATGTTTATGTAATAACACAATTTGAGATTGCTAAAAGAATGATTACATAAATTATTTCACTTATCAATTCAATTATCTAATTTTCAGAATTCTATAATTGTAATGTTTTATAATAAATTAATAGTTTTTTTCTCTGAAGCTATTTTGAAATTTATTATTTACTGAGATGTATTTAAATATTATAAATTATGCAAATGAATATCTGGAATATGATAGAAGTGTAAGTAGCATTATATTTTTTTGAGTTATCTATATATTTGGAATTTTACTGAGCAAAAGGGCTATACTACTGTTATGATGATAAATACAAAAACTTGAATATAACAGTTTAATTAAGAAATAACATCTTAATTATAAGTTGAAACAAATTATTTTATGATTTGACTTCAAAGAAAATATTCCCTTATTTATTTTGTTTGGATCAATAAAATTCTGTATAGTTATTTGGATGTCAAATGATAGATGCAACAATGTAATTAATTCCAGAAATTTATCAGATTATCTCACTGAGTTTCTTCAACTTTGAAGAAATAATTTTATTTTAAAAATCCTCCAGTGAAACATATATTAATGGCAAAGTTTTTTCAGAAAAAATTAGCTTTAAAAAATAAAGTTTTATTATTTTAATTTATGGCACAATTTCAGAAGAAAAAATAATTTCTCCCTTTTTATATAAATTCAATATTTATCATCATTTATCATGTATTTCAAACTTTTTTTGTCTTCATTTTATATCAATAAAATAAAGAAATATATTTTTAATAAAATAGGAGTAAAAAATTGAAATAAAATATTCATTGGAAAATTTTTTAGAGAATATTTCGATTTTCCAAATTTCAAATCTAATTAATGCATTCAAAATACTTTTTTAAATGATTGATGCATTTTTAAATACTAAAAATGGTATTTTATTCACAAAATATTGCATTATATTTCCATAGGTAATCATAATTGATGATTTTAAAAAAATAATTTATTTATTGTAGCGAAATTGACAATTAAATCTTCCATTTTGACTATGACAAATACGAAACAACAGTCGTTGATTTCGTATTTGTCATAGTCAGTGTCTCTGCCATATCTTCATAACTTTCAAAGGGTGAAAATTAGCTGCACCATCTTACCATCCTTGATACAAAAACTTTTCAGCTGCTATTTTGTTCAACTGTTGCTTTCTGATCTCTTAAAAATTGAAATTATGTGATGATTGGTTTCTAAGCAATTGATCTCGACATATTAGTTGAACTGGTAGTCTAATTATTAACACTCCAGCCTTTGTTTCAAAAGTTCAAATCCTACGACAAGCTTCGATTTTTGCAGTGGTTTAAAATCCAACTTTAACTGTAGGTCTTAGCTTAATTATTCTCCATGTGCAAAAAATTTTCCTTGAGAAATAAATCAATCTTTACTTGCTAATCATTAAAATCGATGGACTATGGCAGTTCTGAAAGTGCACAGATTGCTGTCCCCTTATGTGCCATCCAATCTTTATTTTATTCTATTTTTGGCCAGATAATTGTTGTAATAATGGTACATTGATCAAATATCCAGTTGATCAATGTATAGGTATCTTCAGATTTCTATCCCTATATTTCTCGAAAATTTAAAAATTGTTCTCACTATAATCCAGGTATCCACTAACTGTTCTATTATTTATACTAATGTAGCAATTTTATTGGTTCACAGCGTACAATTTGTTTTAAAATTTTATTTTCAAAACAAGTTAACAATTCATTGTATTTTGACTTACAATTTATGAAAAACAGAAATAAATGATATTAAAATAGTTGCTAATTTAAAAGGCAATTAAGACATGCTACTTTTTGACTGTATGTAAATAATTTTCTCTCTCAAATAATTAAAGAAATCATAAATTCATAGAAGCACTTTGCAGCTTTAACCACACGATAATCTTCACCATTAATTGTACCTATTATTTCAGTATATTTAACATTTAAAAACAAGATGTTTGTGAACATACCTAGTTTTCATAACAAATGTTCATAATTTTAAAAAAATGTATACTTTCTTATTCATAAAGTAAATTAATTCAAATTGGAAAATTTTCAGCTAATATATCACACAGTTTAAAGGTTTCCTATCTTCGGCAATCTTCTAAAATTTTATCACTATTTTTGTTATCTTTTTATATATTTGAAGTTGTCTTTACATTGGGATGAAAAATTTTAAGGTTCTAACACAAAAACTTGGGACATAATGCATGGATAGAAAATTATGAAAATCTTACAAAACATTTTAAAATTTTGCGAAATAAATTGAAACCATTGACTTTTTTTCAATTATTTTAATTGCTTACATTAAAATTGAAAAATACTAATGCCAAATATTTATTGCAAAATTATTTTGGTCACATCTGCCATGTAATCCATTAAGCCAGTTTTTGAATTTTGTGATACTTAGGGCGGACTTCCTTGTTTATCTACTAACCAGTCTCTTATGATGTCTTAGAGATGGAGAATAATAATAATTATGTACAAAATTCTATTTTGGCAACCCTGTTGTTTATGTCATCACAAAGAAATTTAGAAGATTTTGTTCCATTTTTGTACTTTAATATTTTTATAATCCTAAATAAAAAGCATAAATATATTTGAAATATTAGATTTAAATTATTATTTAGATGTATAGACTTTTTACAGAAATTTATTATGTCATAATGACACAAAGGTGCTGTAATTATGTCACATTAAAATCATTTCAGCAACATTTTTTTGTTGCCAAAAACATTCAAAAAGTGGCATGATGGATTGTAACATCTATGTCTTATCTTTTAGTTTATATAGACACAATACAAAAATAAATTAAATTTTATAAAATTAAATATCAGAAACATAATGAAATACATATTATATTACAACTACTTTTCATCACAAGATAAAAATAATAATTTAAATATTTTTTGCAGAAATATTTTTCATTTTACCGAAATATGACTACAATAGAAATTGAGAAACATGGAATGTTATTTGATTATTTATTGATAGATTGATTTATATTGAAATTTAATGCTAACATAATTAAAATACATTTAGTATATTTCTGTAACCAGATCCAGAATCATCGACACTCATTTACAACTTCATGTTTTTGTTATCATTTTTCATTATCAGAATAACATTTTACAAATTTAATTTTACTGAAATTTTTATTACAAGTATAAAAATTATATCTTTTTTTTCAATTTGTTTTGTATTTTTCACCAGATTTCAGACTTTTGCCATGTATTGTTAGATAAGTAATAAAAAATAATTAATTAGTTTGTAAGATTTTTAAAATTTGACTGTATTTTTATAAATAAATACATTTATTGAATAACATTTTTCCTTTTTATAGACATCATGGTTTTTGACAATTCATACAGCTGGTTATATCCAAAAGAAATTTATTACAAAGCTACTGTTATTCCACCAAACAAAGTCAGTGAACTCTAGTGCAAGCAAACATAAAGCTCATTTTATATGTTTATGTTATGTACAGATTTATAATATGTTGTAATATAGTTGTTAATTAAAATATTGTTGCACATTATAAGTGTGTTATCCTTTGTTTTTTTTTTACTGTCATTTTTTATTCAGTTTATAAAAGTTCATTAAAAATTCAAACTCAAATATATTTAACTTATTGTAATTTATATATTTCCTTCCAATTCCTATATGCTAAGTTGAAGAATGAAAGAAAAGTTTTCTATTGTTCTGGGTTCAATTTACTCCTCAAATAAAGATATTTGGTGTAGTTGGGGTTTCATTTTGAATTAAATGCCCGGGTTGAATTAGTTCTTATGTACAAGAAGTGACTGTTAAACGACAAACAATGACTTTCAAATTTATTTAACTTAACTCAAGATTATTAAAATATTTCATTGTATTTAATAAATTAAAGGTATTAACATTTAATAATTCATTAATTTGACTGGCTCCTGTGAGAGGTTGCATAAAATAACTTGGAATCCATTTTACACTGAAGATCGCAATTGAAATAGCATCTCTGAAAAAAAATTATGACAAAGCTTCATTGAAAAAAACTCTATGAATTATGCAAAGAATGGATTTAATTCATTTTATTGATAAAGAGTTAAGAGTTATTCTTAGCTTATTGAAATAGAAAAGTTTGTAGAAACAAAGTAAATTGTTTGCCCCAGAAGTTATGAATTTAAAAAAAAAAAAAAAAAAAAAAAAATAATTTTTTTAATAAAAAAAGGTATAAATGCAGACTGACTTAATCTAAAAGTTATTTGACTTTATCAAAACAAATGCATACAATATCTAGGAATCCTACAGTATGACAAATGTTATTTATGCAGCATTTTCTCAAAACTCGCTCATTTTTGAAACCTCGTCAGATGTTTTTGATTCTGACTTCATCACCAATATTTGATTTTACTGTTCTATACAGTGTAAAAATATTATATATATATATATATATATATATATATATATATATAGTGTTTAACCTATTTTTGAAGGTATAACTTAATAAACAAAATCCTAATGGTGAATTCCAAGTCTCAATGGAGGATTCAAAGACACCTGTCATGCTATGCAATATTTGAGACTTATGAAAGAAACTTTATTCCTTGCAAGTTTATCACCTGGCATATTTAAAAGAATGTTTGAAGTTTTCATCACTGTTTTGTTAGATAGCTGTTAACACAATATTCTATAGAATGCTGAATTCCTAACAAAAAAAGCAACCTATATAAAACAAGTTTTTTTATTTGTAGACAATAATAAAAGAAAATATATGCTTAAAGGGTATTTATTAATTACTTTTCGTATTTCCAATGGATATTTGCTTAAAAATTTTCACTGTTATATGAATATAGTTAAAATTAGGTGAATCAATCAAAATTATAAATTATGTTAAATCAGCAATCGAAAAAGACTTGTTATTTAAAAAAATCTGCAATTCATTTTGTGTGTTTCTTATACATGAGTGTTTCTAATTTTTGAGAGAAATGGTGTGCACTCTTTAATAAAGAAATTAGTTGGATTTGCATTTTTTACCTGAATAATGGGTACTCATATTTAGTATGATTTGGAATGGATAAAAACTGTAAAATATGTATCTTACAATAACTGTATAAACGTATCTTAAACAGAGAGAAAACTGCAGGATGCAAATCATCTACATGCTTTATAAAAAATATATTTATTTGTGATGAACTTAAATATATATAAAATACTTCCATATTTGGTAATTTTAAGATGAATTCGACATCTTTTAAAAGGAATATATATATAAATAAAATAAGGTATCATTTGAAGAGCAAGAAAAATAAAATGTAGATTGATGAGCAAGAAATATTATATTACATATATAAAATATTTCTTGCTCTTCAATCTATTATTTTCATTATAATAAAGAATATAATTAATATTCTTTATTATAATGAAAATATATTATAAAGAAAAAATGCCTTAAATTACCTTATTATTGTAAAATATATTTTTATCATATCTCTCTCAATTTTATATTAAAATCAAAATCTTTTGTTGATAAATGATGCAATTAATATATTCTATTAATATTGTTCTCATAGATTTATCTTTGAATAGTTTTAAAAAATTAGATTAACTGTTTACGAAACATTGGCATAGTTTACAAGTTTATTATATAAAATTAGATATATACTCATATTTCAATTAAAAAACAGGAATAAATAGTACAACAAAAGGTAAAGTTATTAATTTAAAAGATACTAATTCGTACTGGTAATCCTTCACTTTAATTAGTAAGACACTCACTTTCATTATTAAGATACTCACAATTTCTTTCAAAACATTTGATGTATTTACAAAATTTGAGATATAACTAAATGCTTGTTAAATTTGAAAATTGTCATTAATAATCTTTTTTCAAAAACGGCACTCAATGGTTAAAGTTAAGACCTTTAATTCTGCAGTACACGATTACACAGATGTATTTGTAAAATAAATTTGTTTCGAGCGCCCTCGATTTTTTCAATAATAGATCTCTGTCAATTTAGTACACAGATATGATAAAATAATTGTTAAAGGGATGAATAAACAATATCATCTGAATTCTTTATTCTGCATTTTTCTTTTTTAACAACACAAAGTTACCCAGATGAAGTGTATTCCCGTTTAATATGATTTCTAAGTTAATGTACCGATAAATACTTTTTTTTGTGTTTTAATGATTAATGTAGAAATATGTACATAGCTAGCAAATACTTTAACTTTCATATTAAAGTAAAAATATCAATTATTAAGCATTATATATAATTACAATATAATTATTAAATAAAATAATTTAGTGTGATGAATGTTAATTATTCTTGAATAAAAAAGCATTAATATAAAAGTAATCAGTTCTCTAGATTTGGAATTCTATTATTTGAGTAGATTTATTTAAAAAGAAGAAAAATGATAAAGATAAAAATGGAAAACAAATTACTGCAATGAAAGTTGATATTGAATAAGCTTCTATATTTTTGACAGCTCAATTATTCTAATTCATCAGATGGCGCAAACGATACAAATTTGTTGATCAAAATAATAAAAGGCAATATTTTTTATATTTTGATTACAGTGCATGTGAATTCATTATATTTTTTCATAGATTAATTTAACTTTTGCAATACAGCTTATAACAGTAATTGAACAGAAAAAGAGATTGCGTACTCTGTGTTTTTTAAAATCATTTCTAATACCATTATGGTTTTATGCTCCTAAAAAAGCCCATTTCTACTGTTCACAATTTGTTGATATACTAGTTATCCCTTCTCTAAAAATTTATATTCTTTTCAAATGTTTGCAATTCCACTACAGAAATTTTATAATCAATTCCTAACAACATGTGTTCTTATAATATCCAACTTCTGCTTTCAAACTGCAATTACATTTCAAAAGTTGAATTTCCGGAAAAAACTGAGCCAAGTTGGTGCTTCACACCATATGAATTTCATCAGGTTTCTTACAGAACATTCTCTCGAAGATTATCTGGCTTACCTGTTCCTAGAGCATGGCATATTCATGTCTGGTAATACCTCGGATTTCCTCCCCCCTTTTATTTACAAACGTTTCCCATGCATCATGTTTTTTAATCCATCAATGAGCAATTGAAGAATCTACCCAAATATGTGTTTTCCAAATTTTAGTTTGAAGTTTTTCTTTCCCAATGAGTCCAATCTAGTACCAATGAAATAAGCTAGCAATTCTATCTCGTGAATTGTGGTTTGATTGACAGAAGCAACTCTAAATTTAGTTTGAAGGAACTAATATAACTGTGCAATATAATTTTTGGAAGATCATACTGTCTTAGATAATTATAAATTTGTTACTGCTTCTAACAGAAAGGGACTACAATTCAGACTAATGAGTAACCTAAAAAAAGATGACATTTTTTAAACTTTTGTTGCTTTGATTCCTTCCACCAGATGAAACGCAAAACATATTGGTCAATTTTATTTACAGACACTTTCAGAAAAGATTTTCGTATAACCATGATAATTCCTACTTTCTTTATTCCTAAAATTTATTGTTGGTATCTGCTCTAGCAAACATGGTTCTTCGACCAAGTAGTCATTCAGATGGAAAGCTCGTATAGGCCATCAAATACTAGTCTAACAACTGTTGTGGAATTCTCTTTTAAAACTGCTCGATGAGGGAGATAATGCACATGCCCTCTTGATATGTACAGACAATAAACAGAATTACATAACAGCTCTTTAGAAAACTAATTCTTTGAACAAATATGTTGGAGGTATCACAAATAATATTTGGCCGAATCACTTTTCTTGGCTGCTTTTTCATTAGATTAGCTGGTAATTTTCTTCAATGACTGCTTCTGTGGCAGTTCATATGTTAAATGCATGCAAACAGGTGCCTAACACTTCCAAGTCTCTAAAAAATGTCTCAGTATTTATAGAGAATTCAAGAATTTCATACAATGCAGAATAGACAGAATCAATAATAAAATAATTTTAAAAAATAGTCTCGTAAAATATATAATATTGATAACAAGCACTCTATCAAAACTATTACGGATGATTTAAAATGGTGAGTCCCATTAAATAATACATAAAAGTATATGAAGGAAACATGACTGTACAAAAAATTTTTTCATGCAGAAAGCTATTGAAAAAAAAATACACACAAAATTGTAGGTACACTTTTAAGCGCAGCTTAGAATAAGTAATTATCTCTATTGTACCAAAGTAAGGCATCTGGTATATTTTGGAGATGAAACTAGACTAAGTTTATAAGATGAAATAGTGTGAGATCATTGAGGAACACTGTAATATCTAGCATGATATATCACTAGTCTGTCCTTAACTCTAAGAATCATTCCAGCATTCATGGATTGAGATAACATTACGTTTGAGCAACCTGTTTGAGCTGGTATTGTGGAGATATATTCAATACAAATGGCATACCTTTTATCCCTGTCCAAGCTGAAGAATCAAAATACTCAATGAAACTGAAAGTATAACACGATCAGTAATTTGGCATGGTCTACTTCTCATCTAAGAAATTTCATCCCTTATTACAGCATACTACACTCAGATGTAACTTACAATGTCTAAAAACAACTACTGAAGTAAGTATATTAACACATTAAGTATATATATATATATATGTGTGTGTATGTGTGTGTGTGTGTGTGTGTGTAGATATATATGTGTGTGTGTATACTATTAACCATTCGAAACTTTCACATCAAGGAAGATCAGAGACATGAAAAAAAAGAATGAATTTTTAGCATATAACACCTCATAACAAAGATAAATTATTGAACTTACAGTCTCTTCTGAAGTATAAATGATGACAAAATTCGTGGTTAGTGTAGCTGCCAAAGTGTTCGCAATGACAGCAAAAACAGAATCGGTGTAGAATCAAAGAGATTTTGGATGTCTCCTTGAGATATAGCAGTCCACGTGGCTTTCATATTTTGCCAAAGTTGATCTAGTATAGCAATGGAGGTATTCCGAACCAGTTGTTGTGCAAGCAAGTACCAAACACATACATTTCATTGGCGAAAGATCGGGGAGATAATCAGGCCAAAAAAAGCCATTAAATCTGGTGGGTAAAGAAGAAATCTTGAATGTTGCAAGCCATATGTGATCGCATAATATCATGTTGTGACATAGCTGATGGCAAGTGCTGGAGGTATAGGAGGTCCATGGGCTGCAACGCATTATAGATGTAGCTATACCTATTCAATGTACCGATAGTGGTTATTAGATGGATGTGGGAATACTACCTTGATCAGGATTCAAAGATTCACCTGTCCAGCGATGCATAATGCACAATTCAGCAGTCTCTCACAATTGTATCTACAGGTGGAAATCCGACTGTTATAATGTTGCCAGCAGAAGCAGGTTTCGTCTGTAAAGACAAAGGCTTTTCATAGATTGTGCGTATCCGTCTTTCATCACTACAATTATGGTGCAATTTCTTGTGATTTTGAGTCAAAAGTATCCAGCAATGGATGCCTTGTGTATATTCCACTTTGCAGAATAGTTAAAAAAAGGAAGTTGAATGGCACCAGCAGATACCAAATGTGCGTAACAGACTAAATTTGTTGTGCTCTAATTCGCGATATTATTGAACTATCCATGAATGACCTGTACACAATATGATTGTCATTATGTGCTATAATGTAACGAAGTGGATGTAACTGTTTCCATCGTTAAGCCGTTAAATTATGCTTCCACGTATCACAGTTGCTTGGTTTCATCCACCACAATCACCGCCTTCTCTGTAAAATAACCTGCAATTCCTGAAGGTATTATTCTACCTTGGTGGAACTCATAAATCTATTCAAAGACTCATTTTTTTTCTACAATGCATAGTTAAGCATCTTACACAAAAAATGTTCGAAAAAGCAATTGCTGCACTTTATATGGGCAAATGTTTTTGCTATTTATAGTGCTTGTGGCACTAAACTCACCTGTAATTTTTGTATACACTGCAGTATTAATGATTTTCACGTGATTTGCAGATAATCTGCATTTCACTTAATTTGCCTATTTCCTTCAGACTGCTGTATTTTGGGTGATCGTCAGCATATTTTTGTTGAATATTTACTATGTTTAGAAACAATGTGTACTCGAAATTAAAATTCTTGCAAATTGCTTCTAAATTTGACAGGTTTATTTTCCATTCTGCAAAATCTAATTACAGCTGCTTTACTTGGAAATTTCCAACTCATTTACGTGCTTTTGCTTTCTATTTTGATTTATATTTAATATCCAAAGCTGACTGCCTATTTAATAATATAATAATTTTTCTACCCTTCTGTGTATTTTCTAATGTGATTTTTATTTTAATGAATTTTTATAAATTCAAAATTCTAATATTAATAAGTATATTTCCTCTGAAATATGAAACCTTAAATATTTTGGACTAGTTTTAATTAGATAATTTTTTATGTTTGTTTTTATCTAGAAAAAGTGATCTTATGTGTGTATTTTCCAATTACATAATCTTACAAAACACTCTTATGATAAGAACCATGGATTCCGGAAGTCATCAAAACAAGATTTTCATTTTTCTAAATAGGTCAGTATATAAAATATCGCACCCGAATGACCCCACTATGCACATTTCTATGTAAGTTCAGTGGCCTTCCTTATCTTGCTTAACATTTTGGAATCTGCTAATGTTTATAATCTCATAGTAAATTCATTTTTATTGATTAAAGTTCAATGTATCTGGTTGATTGAAGTATAGTAACACCATATTTTTCAGAAAATATTTTATTTCCTCAATTGCTCTTATGAAAGTAAGTATTCCATAAGATTTGTCTGAGTTCCTTTATCTAAACTATTTCGCTTATAAGGACTATTTTTGCTTCATATTCATAGGAATTTAAGAAATCGAGTACAATAAGTAAGATTTAAAATTCATTTTATGAATGTTAAATTATTTTGATGAAATAATAACATTTTATTTCATAATTATGTTAATGATTACAAATATATAATAGTAATATTAATATTGAAAATGTAAAGACAATTACTCATACATATATATCAATAGTTAAAAATTATTTCTCACCTTATAGGATATTTTTATCATAAAATTAGATATACATACTTATATATATATATATATATATATATATATATATATA
>JAPDSC010025984.1:43376-56328 GCA_026290005.1 Latrodectus geometricus
TATATATATATATATATATATATATATATATATATATAATGTGATTAGATTTAACTTAAAACATTAATTTTTGAAGTAACATTTAATTTTTTAATTAATTGGATTGGAATTATCCTAAGCAATTGCAATTAATTTTATTATAATCAGTATTCTATATTTGTGATAATTTTTTTAATGTTTTAATAAATATTTATCGATTTATAATTTTGATAAAAACATACATTTGTTCGTTTAAAAATTATTTAGTTAAGTTTCATTTTTTAAATAAATTAAAAATTATACAAATAGTGAAGCAAAAGTTAATACCAAAGTGGTATTCAAATTATTATGCTTCTTTAGTATTTTGCTTCTTTATATTATTACTAACGTAAATTTATATATAAGCGATATGCAGAGTATATATAAATTTAAGTGGGAAAAAATAACGTGTGTGTGTGATTTTAATAAGAGAGGAAGTAATATAAACTGAATCTTAAAAACATTTTTTAATTTAATCACAAGTAGAAGATTTTAGAGTTTTTCCTGTCTGTTTGTATTTAAATGTATAATAAGTCTTAAAAGCATTTTTTTTTTCGTTTTCTTAATATTTGATAAAATTGAATATGAAGTTTAAAAAGTTAAAAATTATTGTTAAATTATTTTTGACTTTGTTGAATTATTATTGTTAAATTTATATTTTAGTTTTTTATTTATTTTAAAATTTATTTTGATGTTTTACAGGTGAATACGAAAATAATAATTTACTTATTACAATTTGTTTTCATATAACTATTTTGGCTGTATTTGTTTCAAAACAATTATGATTTAATAGGAAAACATTTAAAATTGAAAAACAATATTTCATATGTCTTAATATGTAAAACGCTTAATATTACAATGTAAAAAGGCATATGATTAAAATATGCATTCATAATTATTTCTTTACTTTATTCAAAAATAATTCATTAAAAAATCGCCTTTAATAAGAATATAAAGTAGAATATTGCGAAAGCTAAAAAAAGACCTCTAATAATATTCATGGAAAATAAAATTATAAATAATAAAATATTTTCTTACATGGAAATCAAAAATTACACAATATAGAAGATTCAGAAGGTCTTTAAGCTTTATGAAAGAAACCTGTTGTTCATCTGAATAAAAAAAAAATATCGAAAGTTAATAATGAAAATTAATTGTCTCATAATTTTTAAGTACTTTTGAAAATCAAAAGTAAGTATAGCACGAACATGCTCCCATTTGTTACTTAATAATCCCTAAGGACATATAATGAATATTTTTATAATATATTTTCTCATCACTTCATGTGAAGGACATAAAACGATATTAACAGCATCTTCCGGATGCGAGATTTTTCTGGACTCAATTATCTCTATTTCGAAAGTTTATTGAACCAAGGGTAAGGCAAGCAAGGACACTTTCACCTGCTCAGGAAGAAAAAAGCAAGAAAGGTCATTTAAAAAAATCGAATGTTGCCCAAGAAAGTGTCCTTTTATACACAATAAAAACTTTTCGTCTTTGCTTCCTAATGAGGTGAAGGTTAATTAATGACAAGGTCTAATTTTATACCTACTTTAATATGGATATTTCATACTACCAACCGGTTCGTGAACTTTAATATTTGTTTATATTTTTAGGTGGCGTTTTGAGTGATAATTTCTACTCCAGTTTCTTGCTACTCAGTGAACTACTTGGTGCTTTTGCTCTGTTGTTATTTGGTTGTTCTGCCTAGTTTGAATGCAGAATTAATTTAGCTGCAGATAAGTTGGCATCGTTAAATTCTGAATCATTTTCTAAAACCAGAAATAAAGTTCTTATTGAAGTTGGACTATTAGAAACGTACGTATTGAAATATGATGGTACTTTTTAATAAATTGAGTAAGTTTTAAAAATATTTTTTAATTTTAACAATACATGTAATTTTTTATATGAAAATATAAAAATTACATGTAGGTTTTATATGAAAATATAAAAATTACATGTATTGTAGTTTTTAATGAATAACATGTAATTTTTATATGAAAATATAAAAATTACATGTTATTTAAATCTCTACCTGAATTTTATAGTTACTTATGTTCAATCCTGAAGGTATCTTACAATAAGAATATGTTAAATCATCATATATATTATGTTAGAGGATAGTAATTTACTTACATTAAATTACAATTAATTTAAATCTCATTAAATTTAATTTTTATAAGATATATGAAAAGTTAAAATATATTTCAAGAAATTCCAAATTTTTACAATATATTTTAGAAAAGTTGATTACAAAAATAAATGCATTGCTAACAAATAAAAATAAATTAACGCTTTGTATTTTACAGCAGTTGTTTATTTTTACATATATTTGAGTGTATTTCGATATTTAATTTAATAAATGATATTAAATGTAAAATAATTAACTTTTGAATTATATTAAATTAAATGTTAAAATAATATTACGTAGTGTATGTAAGTAATTTACTATGATACGAGTAAATTATTACAGTTCAATATTAAACAATGATATTTTCATATAATGCAAAATAATTAAATTACATTTGAGGGAAATGAAAATTTTAATATTCATAAATTTAAGAAGTTACATTTTTTTAAAACTTACTGTTGTCATAAGCGGAAATAAAATTTTAAAATATTGAATTTTGGCAAACATTTCTTATAAAAAAATGTAAAAAATGAAAGAAATAGTAGAACTTTTTACAGATAATTTATCGAGTTTCAATATAACAAATTTTGTTTTAATAATCTTTATAATAATATAAATTTTATATAAAATGTACTTGAGTTTAAAATTGCTAGAATTTTTCTTTGAACAACAATGTTTAATGAAAAATATTCCCTACTAATTACACGGTTTAATCAAATATTAAGCTTGAAATGTTTTATATTACAATATTGAATAGGCTTTATTATATTTATTAATTTATATCAAGATAAAAACTTATGTTTATTTAAAAATTTTTTTTATCATAATATCGTCATAGATACCTTGGATTTTAATTTAGTTTTAACAATTTTTTTTTCAAGCGAAAGTTTTGGAAATTAACTAATAGATGAATTTTAATAATGTATATTAATCATGGTATTAAATTTTAATTTGACACTCATCCTATTTTAACTCTATGTTTTCACGAAGCTTTCTTCATAATAGCTAATTTCACATAATTAGATTCAAATAGTAATATTTTAGTCTAAATAATAATAATTCAAAAAATAGTCAAAAATGACTATTTTTGAAAGAATGTGTATACGTGACTTTTAAAATCATATGTTTTTATTGTAAGATTAGATGTTTACAGTATGGGGTGAATGTTCTATTTTGATCTTAACGGAAGAAAATTCATCATTATTAAGAAATCTTGCTTAAGGAAATATTTGTTAATAACATATCACTCAGGAGTATATCTGTGGTTCATCATCCTTTATCAGAAAGATCGTAGTATCCGTCAACAGCCATATAAAACCAAAATATAGTCCAATTTATCGACTTTGTGAAAAAAGGGTAGCTGAACTTTCTTTATCGACTTAAAGTGTGATTGCATGAAAACTGAGTGATGTTTACTACTAGAAATTTATCAAATATGAAAATAAATGTTTTTTACATCTTTTTTACAAAGAAAGTATAAAGATTACATAGCAAATATATCATCAATTTAGATTTTTTTTGACTTTATTTTAGCTATACACAGTTTATTTTCTCTTTTAGAACCATCATTGTATTAATAAAAATAATTAATTAAAATTTAATTTTAATAAAAGGAAGTGTGCATTAATTATTTTAATGTACATTTCAAAATTTATCTCATCTATATATAATCAATTATCAAAAATAATAACATTTTTTAGAAAATATTCAATTATTCATTTTTAGTTCAAATTTAAAATGATTTTCAGTCTTTAAATATTATTACATACCAATATTAATAAAATTTAAAATAAATATTTTGAATTAAAATCCTCCCACAATATTAATGAAATAGATTTCTTGCAAATGCCATGATATTAGCATTTGAAATAAGATAAAGCATATCCTGCTGATATCATAAGTTTTGGATTTAAAATCTTTTAAGCGAATACTTGCTTTAATTATGAAATAATTTAACCTCTCTTTAACATATTAAAGTATTTTCTTCCACCAATAGCAAATATTTGCTAGTGTCGAAATAAGTAAATTAATGTTTTGCATGCTCCGTTGTAATATGATGAAATATAATTAAACAAAAATAAAATTAGAAGATATTAATCACATTTTAAATAGATTCATATTTTTATGAACTACAATAATCAAATATGAATTTTAACAGTGATTCTATTAATACTGAAGTGTTTCATCTCTGCTTTTTATTCATAACTACTAAAAATAAATAGAAGGGAATATCAATCGAAAGTAACATAATATACTGACATATAATCGAAAAGTTATTTTGCTTGTAAGTTTTTTAAAAGATATTTTCTCTCAAGAATTAATTATTCATAATTAAAGTTAACGAGTAAATTATTACTTCGTTATTTTTTCTGTCACCGCTGCCATTAATAATTTATATTAAATATTTATTCATAAAGTAAAAATGAAATAACAGGAATAAATTCATCGAGGGATGAATAAGTAAATTAATTATTAGTTTTAAAATATTTTTCACACAATATTTAATAGTTAATGGTAATGTAAATAATTTGAATTTCAGTAATATTAATTTTAATTAAATAACAATTTAAAAATATTATACATTTTTACCATTTAAAATGTGCACCCACTTAAATGCTGCTTTTAAATTCATTTACTTCATATTTATTGCATTTAAATGCTTCTCTTGTTTTACTTAAGTAAAAGAAAATAAGTTTTTATTATTTCTTGATAAGAAAATGTATTTATAGATTAAAATTGATCTCACATTTGACTTCAATAATAGTATACATGGGTAACAGCTGAATGACTGAAAAAGTTGGCATCAGTTTAATAGTTTGTAAATTCAATTCTAGTCACGTTTGTGGATGATTATAGTGATTCGGAAGCCACTTTAAACTACATTTCTTGGTCAAATAACCTCTAATTTTTTTCAAAATATAATAATAGAGGGAAACCCAATCAACCATTCAAGATTTGCATAGAATTATAATTACAAATAAAGTAAAAGCCAAAAAGCTGCTTATATTTATCTTGGTTAGTGGATGATTTTGATTTAATCATTTTTCTACTTTATCATTCAATGATCATCAATCTAGGAATATTATTGGGTGAGATATTATAAATATTATGTAAGGTAATTAAACTATGTATGAGTTACTTATCATTTGCTTGAAAATTTCGAACCAAAATAAATTTAAAAGAAAACTTTTTGTTTTCTTTTAATAGTTTGTAAGTCCGCTAAGTATTAGCATTTTTAGCTAATTTAATTAAAAAGTTTTACTCAAATCGCTTCTTAATTATGTATTAATGGAATGAAATATTCGAATTTCACACACATATAAAGTATAATACATTTTCAAATCATATACTTCCACAATTTATGAGTTATATCGATTTTATTAAGCAAACCGTTAAATACTATTATTAAATACATGAAAGAGAGAACAACTCATTTAAAATAAAAGTTATATAATAGTATAATTTTTGACAAAAATGCATTTTTATTCTTAACATGTATTTTCCTGTATCACATATGAAAAACATGTACCAAGTTTTTAATCATAAATCAACTAAACACACAACATTGAAAATCTAGATTCAAATGTCTCATTCTTCTCACCTGGGAAGACTGTTTTACAGGAGAATCACGTTCTACGAATTCCATGGATTCTATGAATGTCAGTAACATTGGTGGTCGCAGTTAGAGAGAATCTCGATTTTACTTTAATTTTTCAACGAAGTTTGATTGTTTCACTCTGCAAAATCTTTTATAAATTAAAATATTTTACAACATTTTATAGTAGGTATTTTAAGATTATTTTCTGTACTTAATACAAACAAATGGCAAGATTTCAACATATAAATTAATTTTGAGTTTTTTTTTACATTTGATCTAATTTAATTTGATGAAAAGAAATTTTCAGTTAATTAGTGACTTAACTAGTAATAATTATAGTGAGGATTGAAAAGTTGGTTAATTTCTTATAACACTGACACACAAACTATATAAACTCGTAAAAAGTGAGGGACTTTGTATTCCTTAAATATAAATATTTTTGTTATTTATTGTATAGATTCAAGTGCAAATTGCATATAATCATATAAGATTATGAATGGATATTTATTTTTAATTTCCTAAAATTTTATGGATTGTTCTTGATAATTGCACCAAGCAATTCCTTACACAATCGAATGTTTATGAATTTATCTTACAATATGCGTAATATTAAATGATTTTTATTACAAAACATCAGTCAGGGGTTAAAGTTTTCTAAAATTAATTTTAATTGCAATACCACTTTCATTTTTTTAGTTTGAAAAATGCTCAAAAATTTTCATTTGATAAAATCAGTATCAGTGATGATGAATCCCTGTGTACAAATATGTGTAAGAATGAATAAAGTTTTCACATTTAAATTCCATCATATACTCTTTACAACAAACTTAGTTTCTAAATTTAAATTTAGATTAGGAAATTGAAATAACAATTCTGAAGTATTTTCCTGTTATTTTAGACATTTATGATATTTTAGGGCATTCGAATCTGTTTGTCTTTCCGACACCCGATTAGTGTTCTATAGTATTCTTGAGTGTTCTAAATTTTAATAACTTTGAAAAAATGGAATAAAATTAATATAAAGTATAGAACTGACGAATGTGTCAGAGGTAAAAAAAACTGATTTTATTTTGTATTAAAATATCCAGAAAAGAAATAGGTGATAGCAGCGATAACGGAATAATACTTATGTAAATGCAAACAACAAACAACTTTTCCATTTTCTTATTGATACTATTGAATAAAAAGAAGTTAGATTAGAGGTTTTGTCATAAATTACGTCAATTTGAAAGGTAATGTACAAAATGAAGCAGCATTAATGATTTTATTCAAGAGTATAACAGAATGTTTCATTACTGTTTATAAACATGAATCTAGTAATCATCATTTTTAGCACTTTTGATGACTATAATTGGGATTGTAAGGCAAAGATCTATGCAGAGATATTAGCAATGAATTATGTTAAAATGCCATGAAGATAATTTTGCTCACGAGGAAATTCCTAATAACCATTTTAATTAATCATGATTATTAGGAATTCAAATTAAAACTTTCCCATTGGAAGGCTAAGAATAGTTAAAAGTTATAATTTTAAAACAATCTGAAATTGTAACACAAGAAAATATTCTTGACTTCGAGGTTTGGCAAAATACTTGGCTTCTAAGGCGTTCCTTTTCTATTAGAAGTATCTCGAGAACCTATATTTTCTGGTGGAAAATTATTTCAAATAGTAAACTAATGCAATTCATTTGAATTTTCTTCAATGATGTAATTTAATATATCATTCATTAGTGCTTTAGCTACTTCTCAAATTATATATGAAAGAGGATATAGAACTAAACATAAAAAGGCTAATTTCTTTGAATAAACAGAAATTGGTAGCAATAAACGTATTGCAAAAAAGCAAACAATAATTTTTAGTTTTGATTGTTCCATAAATAGTTACCAGGCGAAATACATCTATTCAAAAGAGCAACTAAAATTGAAATGGTATTGAAAATGTATTATTTCACAAAGTTTGTTTTTCAAATTTATGACGACTACACCATCGTTGTGAACGTTAACATTTGCAATTTTTCTAAGATTGATTCTTTGATCAACTGAGCCGTTTCTTTCTGATTCGAAGTTCCATATGATTTCTTGAGAAAAGTTAGAATCACAATGCATAGTGGTAGACTCAAATTCTTCAGAGAGAAAAACTCAAGTTTTTGAATTAGCGAGAACTATTGAACAAGAGAAGTGACGAATGCTTAATTTCTGCTATTTGTATGCACATCTATACTTTATCGTTTTCTGGCTTTCCTTCATTGTGACAGGTCAAAACGACACGAGCTATCTTGGAAAAAAACCTTCTTGAAGGTTATATGGGGTGAATGTTCAAAGGACTTACAAAAGCCTTTAGCAACCTTCAACAGGTGTCGAAATAAACTATCACCTACGCGATGTGCTTCACTAAAAGCAAATCTGTTTATTCAATTGAAATTTGTTTTCTATAATTTTTTTCTAAGAAAGCTTCTTAGGAAAATTTACATACTCTATAAAAAGTGTGTTTATTAATTTATTATATTCTAAAACTTCAACAATACTTAATAAAATGAGATTTTTAACGAAATATAAAAACTTAAAATATCATATGTATATGAAATATTCTAGTTCTAATATAAATATATTATCATACAAGGTTAATATTTTTATCTTTTTATTTCTTTGAAAAACATTTTCTTATAATTTCATCAAAGCTAAAGACATTATGGCTTTTAAATCAAACATTATGTTAGTAATCAAATTCTACTTAGAGAAGATGGTTATAAAAATGTCACGCAAATTGATTGAGTAGTTGCTTTCAATTCGAACGAGAACATATTGATAGTAATTAGTTTGTATTTGAGATGACACGTGTAAAATGTCACGCAAAATGAAGGAGTAATTGCTTAAAAATAAAAAAAATAGCAGTAATATCAGTATATTTTGAAAATCACAGGTATAAAACGACACGCAGTTTTAAAACTGCTAAAAGAACTTCGTCTTATTTATTATTATTAAATTTGTCTACGAAGAATTTTACAACCATAATACACGCATTCATTAAAACAAATCTACGACAAAATCTAAACTTCATATTTAATATGATTAGCTATTCTTTTCGACACACATGAAAGAATAAATAGTCTCTAATTTCAAGGAAAAGCATCAAAGTCCTACCTGCATCATCTGTAATTTAACGTACATATTTCTTTTGTTCAAAAAGTTAAAGGTGACCTTATTCAAATGATGAGAAACTGCGTCTTACCCATGATCAACTGGATTCCTTGCCGAAACAGCATAATATCTGATAACGATCACAAACTTAAATACCAAACAATAAAGCACTTATGTAAACGAAACTGTCAGAAATCAATTCCAAATGCCTGATAAAAGTAAATAGACTTTCGATATTTTAGGTTGCGCAAGTTTACTTTGCAATATTTAGATTTATACAGCTTCCTGCTTAATATTATGTAAGGTAAGGTTAAGAAATGCGTTTGATGGTATTTCGGGATGCTTTGTTATAAAATTGATCAAAAGATAGTAGCTAAGTGATTAAACGAGAAAATATTTTCGTAATTATGGGTACAAGTAAAAACAAAAGTTTAATGTGTTTCAGTTTTTATTGAATCAAATTTAAACGTACACAATTTATAACAGTATATTTTATAGATTTTCAAAAATTAAATGATTGACAAATTTGATAATTTTAAATATCACCGAAATAAAAAGTGAGCTAAAACTGATTTACTTTTTTTGGCTGTTCATATATACGAGCCACTCTCAAATCTTTGACTTACATCTAGATTTTAAAAGTTATATTTTACTTAGCTTCAGGAACTTTAGGAGTACACAGAATAGTTTACTCCAGATGAAATGATTTTCCAATGGTAAATTACCCGAATGATTAAATTCCTCAAAAAAAAAATATATATTCTTAGAAATTTAATGAAATACATACACCAATTTCAGCTTCAGAATCAATCAAATTCATTTTTTAATTTAAAAAAGTAATCAAAATTCATACATAACTTACTCATATTAAAATATTCCATCACTTTGATTCATTTTTATTTCACAAATTCCACCGTCAGACTTGTTAAACAAGAAGACGCATTATCATGGTAGAAATTTGCATTAACGTTCTCTTCTTGAATACTCTTTGTAAAGTGCCAGTTAACTGTGACTGTCTTCCTCCTATATGCATTAATAATTATGCCTGTCCTGTACTTCTGAGAAGGCATGCATTATTTTCTTCATACCAAGTGTGCATTTCTTTTTTGTGTACTGTGGACTCAAGGCCAATATTTTCTATTCTTGACAAGGAACATCAAGGTCATGGCCTAGTCTTCAGAACGAAAGGCCCCAAATTTAATTCCAGCCATTGAAGAACTGTGATTAACGGATGTTGTATTTCAGCCTTTTGCATGCATAATTGACGAAGTTAGTGTTTGGGACTCTTTGGTGTTTCTTCCCTGAAACACGTGAATACCTATGGAAAGTCCTCCTTAATGTCTATATATCTTTCAACAGATTTAAACTATTAAGTAATCCACAATGCTATCTGATATTTGAAACATCAAAGACTCATCGTGGCTTAGTAGTTCAACAGCACTCTTCTGTGGAAAAGCTCCTGATTTTGATCACACCCATTATTGAACAATGGGAGATAGATGTTACGTTTCTGCCATCTGCATTCATGCCATCTGCTATCTGGTCTTTCAGAATGGAATCTTGACAATTTTCCGCATTTCCTTTCATGCAACAGGTGAATATGGTTTGTTATCAATAAAAAATCTTCCCATAAGGCAATTTACGTAATAGATTTTTAAAATATATTAAGACAACCTCCTACCGTTGGGAGACTCATTAAGCTGAGTCAAAAATGAAGGTCAAAATTTGCTATGATCAACTAATCACCAATTTTAAAAATAATGCGTAGTCACTCTCCTAGTATAATTTAAAGTTTCCTTTACCGGTTTTAATGTACTTCTTTTTAAGTACTCAAATTAAATGGTGGAAACAAATAGGCAAAGTAAGTGTTTCATATATTCTTCTTCATGTATGGTTCTATGTTTGATGTTCCTGCTGTATAAATCCTATATCCAATCTTTGCCTTGTGTTAAGAAAATGATTATTCTCGATGTGTATTTTCAAAAGGGCAGGTACATCACCTGAAATTTCAGATGGCAATGACTTTCCTATGTGTTATTTATTCTAAAGAGAATTGTTACTTCTGTGAAACTCTGTAAGTTATCTAAATGTGAGGTAGCATTTCATTTCTAAATGTCATGGCACTTCATTATTGGAATGTAAGGAGTTTGAATCCCGATTTAATCTAAGATGCATAGAGTTCATGAAGTCATGTTATGTGTATGTAATAAATCATAATCGCAATGTTCTCCATGTAAAATAATATCTCTGGAAGTGCCAAATCAGTATGGGGTGTCTTCTGCTTATTTCCTTCTTCTAAATTACAAAGATTCCCAACCAGCAACTTCTGTCTTATTAATAGAGCCCAACAATGAACTAAGTCCCGTGAAGTATAATGGCACACATACCTATTAAGATGGTAATTCACCTTAGTCGAGCGTTTCAATCACAGTTTCATAAACACGATGGATTAGTTACACACCTTATGTAGATTGCCTTAAGTGTCAACTAGCTTTTGTTATCTGTTTTTGCAGAAAGATTAAGACACCTTCATTATCCTTTTGTGTTTTTCATAAAGCTAGAAAAGTTTCGTCTTGAGGAATGGTACTATATCTCACTTACCTCAATACAGAATTTCTCTATATCCATTTCCAAAGGGATTCAAGAGGTTTTAACTTACAAAAATATTCAAATACCATATTAGGTGCAGAACACATTTTTTGTAATGATCTTCCCTTATTTTGAACATTTTATTGAAAAAATTCTATAAAGATGATATTAAAAAATCAATAAAAAGTTTATTTTTATGTACGTTGTCTTAAAATAAAAAGCATGAACATTTGCATACCTTATATCATAACTTAATATCATTTAAAGAAAATTCTTACCAGTAATTTCTTATAATAGTAAGTAATATATTAATTTATCATGTTTTATACCAAGTTAATTTACAATTATATAACAAATAAGATCGCTTCGAAGAAAGCACTATATATAATTTTTTACTTTGTATTTTGTTGCATTTTTTCAAACAAAATTTAATTTTATGTCAATCAAAGGTTTTGAGATCCAATTATCACGCTTTTTTAATATAAATTAATCTGTGAATTTAATTTATTATTTTTAGATTTAGGATTTTTATAATAAGTCCTTTTTAATTAATTCTACTTCTTTCAATAAAAAAACTCAAATTACTGAGCATGTTTGACCATCTACTATCAAATGTTCTCGGAGTTTATGTAAAGAAAGTGGTTCCAAATCACTAAAAACAGTTTTGACTATTTGTTGTGATTTAAAATCCCTTTAAATTCAGATGCACAGTGGTTTTGCAGTAAGATTTTACATTTCACGATAGAAACACTTGGGTTTGATTTCAGCCTAAGTTGAACAACGGGACATGTTTGTCGAACTGATGCTTTCACCAAGAACATCTTCTGTGGTGGGTGTTTTCATGATTCCCAGGTTTTCTCCCTTAAACTCAAGAGTATCAACAAAAAATTTTCTCATAAGGCAAAATATTCACTATTGATGTACGAGTCAAATCACCTAGCTAGGATTAAGGTGAGAACAGTAACAACTCAGCTGTAAATGAAAGATATAATAATGGTTTCGTATTGTAAAATACTGATTATATCAAAATGTAGTATACAATAAATTATCCATAATATTGAAGTGAACTTAAATTTGCTTAAGCAATATTTTCAGTTTCTAAAGTAATTAATTATCAGAAAATATTTCTAGTATCCTTGCTTTTAAATTAACAGAAAAATGTAAATTTTTTGCAAGCAAGTATAAAATTTTTTTTTAAATTACTACACACACACATATATTTTATATATATATATAATACTTATAAAGGAAAAAAAACAATAATTATAATATCATTGATTTAATAATTATTCAATTCTCATATATGGAACATATGACCTCTTGATATGAACACTTCTCTTAAATTTAAAATTAAAACAAAGCTATTGAAAATTTTAAAGTAATAAATTTTCACTGAAAGCAATTTATTAAAGCATAATAATAATGTTGAAACAATGAGTATTCTGTAGAAGAATGAATTTCCTTTTAATTAATGTAGT
>JAPDSC010025984.1:56338-67685 GCA_026290005.1 Latrodectus geometricus
AAAAATGAATAATACATTAAGTTTCATCCCTTTTAAATGTTTCAATTAAATTTATACAAGATTTATTACACGAAAAATCTTAAATGTTCACATAAAAACTTAACAATTTTTGGTATCCTTGAGAATTGTTTAATTTTAATAAAATTCTAATTTTAAACAAACTCTTTTGTAATCCGAATTATTTTATTGAGATTAATTGTTTATATTATAAATAACAACAACAATTATTGAGATTAATTGTTTACGTTACATATAAAAATAATTATAACAGTATTCATACTATAATTATTTTTAATTGCAATTTTATAATCAATCTTTATTATTACATTTTTTTCCAAATAACTAATTCTAGTTACAAGTTAAAGTTCTCAAAAATTATCTCTCAAGTGAAAAGTGTAAAATTTTATCATAATATTATTAAAATGCATTATGAAAATGTAAAGTTATACGTTATGTTTTAACTGAATACAGTTTTACACTTCATTCTGTGACTTTACTATATATAATAATATTTTAAAGGGTACCACCTATCAATAAAAAATTAATTTTAATTTTAATAAATATTTAATAAAACCAAATTTAAATAAAGTTTAATGCAATAATATCTTGTTTAATAAAAATTAAACTTCATTGCTCTAAGTAATAAGTTCTAATATAAGAAACAATGCATTTTATCAAATACACGTGTTTCCAGTCTCACGTTTATTTCCATTTCAGTAAATTACCGAACCATTATGCAAATGATTTTCAGTTACATTTTTATAACACTCAATAAATGTCAACACGTATAACCATGCACAAATAACAGATAAAATATTTAAGGTTATCCTCTAACTAAATACAAAGAAAAGATTTCTGACGTCAATAGATATGTTAATCGAGATAAGAACGATTCGCAAATCCTTTCCGTTTCTTTTAAGAAAAGTAATGTTTCTAAAATTAGTTTTGAAAACATTACCATATTTCCTTAAAAAATCTTTTATTAATACTTTTTTAATCTAAGCAGGAAATTGATTGGAAGGAGTTTTAGCTACGTTTCACAATCAAAACAAAAGAATATTGAATCAACAATGATGAATCTAGATCATTCTATGGTATTCTACGATGTACATTTATTTATTCTATATGTTAGTGTAGGTGATAATTTTTAAAGTTTTTTTAACTGTAGTCTACATCATATTATGCAATAATTTTATTAAATAAATATGATGTATATCGGTTCCTATAAATAATTATTGAAACACCTATTTCAATTAAAAGTTTTTATCTCTATCAAATAATTATTCTTATAAAAATTTATAATTCCATTAGAAGTCCACTAAAATTAATTGTCTTCATTATGAAATGATTCAAGCTTTCATAATTATTTAATTTAATTTGCACTCTATTTTTTTACATTTTGTTAAAGAATATTGCATAGCATTTTTTATAAATAATTATTGAAATGAGTTTAAAAATTATAGATTTTTTTACAATCATTGAATAATCTTTATATAAATTTACAATTTTATTAGAAACCACCGTAATAACACAATTTTTATCATATCTGACATGACAATTCCTCATGGGTTCTGGTCTTCTGCAGAAGTTTTAACATCCAATCCGCTTCAGCTCTGTTGTTGTTGCTTATCCCCCTGGTGCAGGAAAGCCCACACCAGGTCCTGAAGATCTGACATAGGGTAGTATGCAGCTTCTTTGGGAAGGAACCACAAAAGCAGAAGACTGACTTGACCTCTGAACACACATGCCATAGGTACCCGTTTATAGGGTAGGCAACCAGTCATACTCCATTCATACAAGGAAAGGACAGAGAGAGAGAGAGAGAGAAAGTTTATCCATGCCCGAACCGGGATTCGAACCCAGACCTCCCTATCCACAGTCAGGCATGCTAACCCCTAGACAGAGTAGGTGGCCGCTTCAGCTCTTGACACCAATACTGTCTAAATCTGATTAAAATCATGTTTCCCTCTATTTTTTAAGTTGCTTTTAGCTAAGGAGTGGGTAAGCAATTAAAAATCTCCATCATTTGTCGGGTCTATTTTTAAAAATTTTCCTAATCATCTCATTGAATTGTTTAATAAACTTTATCATATATTCGTTTTCTGAAAATATATTTATCTCAAAATAATAGTTTCTCCTTCACACTCTTATTGAAAAAACACAATAAATGGTTTTTAAGACACTTCTCTTTAAAATTTACAGATCCCACTCTTTCTTTGAAGTCAAAGTTTCAGAGAATTAAGTCAATACTGGTGTAATCAGAGTCGTATATAGCTAGATTTCAGTTTTCTAGTTTGCAAATTGAGATTTCAAATGGCCTATTAAGTCATAAAAGAACCGATTGGGCCAAAAGTACTCACCTCCTTCTGTAATGTTGTTGTTACTATCAATATTTGAGGCCAATTAGGTAAATTTATCTACAAATTCAAATTTATAGTTACTAACTTCCAGCACACTATCAGGGTTTCCCTTATATTCTTAATACATAAATTTTATTTAGGCTTAATTTATTTTTAACTTCATTTTTCCCTCGGCCTTATCCAAGGACAGAAAAAACTCTTAGTAGATTTGCAGATTTTGCAATATTATCTATGTCATCTGCAAACACCAGAAGCTGGACAGATCTATTAAAGATCATTCCACAACAGCCTCTCTAACAACTCTCTCCAAGGCTATATTGAATAAAAGCAAGCAAGGACATCACCTGTTATGAAGATTAAAGAAGAAAATAATATTTCTCATCATGAACTAATTCAGTCCTTCATAATCATTTAGTGTAATGAATTCTTTATCTTTATTCAAATTTTACTAAAGAAAAGTAATCTATAAAAGTTTTATAGATAATTACTGAAATATGTGTGAGAGTTACAAAATTTGTTAAAACTTAAATTGGTCTTTTTGAATACCTTTTAAAAATGATTTTATTTCTTATTTTATCATTGTTTATTCAATTTATTTATTGATTTTTTTAAAACTAGTATTGAATAGCTAGGATAATTATAAAATTCCTATGAGAATTATAACTTTTATCAATTATTCTCGTTATTTTTGAATCTCAAATCTTCTAGGAAGTAATTTAAGTTTTTATAATATTTTATCATCCATTCTTAGAAGGGTCTTCTTGAATCTGTTTTCTTTAAAAATGAGTAACTAATTTGATAAGGGAAACACGGAATTGTAGTTTTTGATAATTATTAAAATGTGTATGAGAATTATAAATTAATTTAAGATTAGACTTCTTGAATCCCCTGTTTTCTTTTAATTTTTCATAATAGCCTACATCACGCATTTTGATTATTTCCTACAAAAATATTATGCAGCAGTTTTTATCAATAATACAAAATAATTGAAATGTGATTGAGGAACATTCATTTTTATTAAGATGTAGGCCAGTAGCTGTTTCCAACTTCATTGAGTGATTCAGAATCTAATTATGAATGGTAAAAATCTAATCTGATGCTTAGACTACAGTGGGGTATCTCTAGTAATTTAGTAGAGAATGGTATGCATTCAATTCCCTCCTTGTGCCACAAATATGAATTGAGGGAGACATGATTTAGACATTCATTACTTTCTGTTGAATGTGGAATCTGAGATTTGATTCGACATTCATTACTCATAAATATTTTCCCTCATATTATTAATTTAAGTGGTAAATTTACCGAAATGTGTTTTAATAGTTTTCTTTAAAAAATGAACTTGGAATAATACCTTTAAAAATAATTTTGTAAATATAATAGTATATTACAATTAATGTTATTTTCTAGAATATTTTTAATAATGAATAACAGCATTAATTCATCATACTCAAATTTACAACCATCGCATATTATTAGTTTAAATAATAATTATGATGAATAAATTTCAGGTTTTTTGATTACATAAAATTAATTTTTATTAATTTTATATAATGAAAAAACCTAAGATTTTATAAAGTTAATTTTATTAACTTTAACTTTTATAAAATAAATTTTATTTAATTAATTTTTATTTAACTAATTTATTAAGTTTATAAAATAAATTTTATTAAAAAAATTAATTTTATAAATTAATATTTATTAATTTTCTTTAAAAAATCCGTTTTAATTTACCATTAACCTTATTTTTTTATAACACTTCTTGATTATAAATTAATAATGATTCTAACTTAAGTTCCTCAAGTTTATTATTCATTTACTATTCAACAGATAGATATTTAGAATTAATAATACCTTTTTTTCATGTCAAGAATATGACTATATTTCTATAACATTTTGTAAAAACAATAATTCAGCCTCTTCAAATTATTTTCATTTAGACGAAAATTAATCATTCTATTTTCCTGTAAAATGAAACATTTCACTAAGATAATATCTTATCTCTAATTAGTTTTGTGTCTTATGTACTTATGTAGATTGTAAATGGAAAGAAAGCTTTAATATATTTTAATATTCTCCAAATTTTTGAATAAATTGTGATTGAAATAATTAAGAATGTACATCATTTAATAGGCAATTTAAAATTTTACTGCACAACTCAAAATTTGAAAAAATCTGGTTTTTAACTTATAATAAAATCCCTAAGAGAAAGGAGTTCATTTAAGTTGTTAGACTATTTCTGATATTTTATATTTCATAAAAGTTTACGAAAAATAGTTATCAGTCTTATAATTTCTGTACTAAGCCATTAATTAATAAATTAAATAATTTTTGTGTCTTAATTTAATTCACAATTTCAATTAAAATTTGTCTGGTCTTTTGAAAATTAAATGGAAATTTTACATCTGATCTAAATCTTATTATTATTATGTTACAAAATAAATTTTGCTCTGAGCTGAAATCGAATTTTTAATGGAAACTAAATAACTATTACCAAGCAATTTTAATACAAATTTTTAAAATTGAAAAAAAAACTTGTGTAAATAAATTTTATTTATAAATATTAAACATTTATAGTAAGAAAATTATTTTAAAAAACTTAAATTAAAACTATTAGCTATCCCAAATTTTCTGAAATTAATTTAAATGAAATATATCAATACTAATAAACAATATTATTGAAAAATTAAATTATTATCTTTGTATATTTATGGAAAACACCAATATCATTGATTGTAAATACTTAATGTAAATATGTTAAATATATGTTATGCAAATTTTATGTGTATTAAGATTAAATGCTCATTTCCAAAATAAGTATTTAATAAGATACTTAAATTTGATATTTTAGCTATTGTTAAAGATATTTATTTATTTTTAAAAATACTTCATTGAAACTCAAAAAATGAGTCACAGAGATTAGAGATATTAATGTTTTATACCCATTAAAGTTAAATGGATCTTCGAATTTACTAGTAAATTAAAATAGCGTGTCTTTTATTAATCAATTTTTCCCAAAATCTTTGACATCTTCGTTTTCAGATGATCACTATATAAGGTCAAGTCGATTTTTTTTCAGGAAAATTAGGGGAAAATATTATGCAATGATTAATCGAAAGGAACATTGAAATAAAAATTGGATGCCTATTATTGTCCTTCTCAAGGTTTTTTATGAGGAAGCAAAAATGAAATAAGTAGGCGCAAGAAAATCCCTAAAACAACATTTCTTATGTATTTAAGTTAAGTTCGGTATTGTCCATTGTGTTTTTACTTTGCCTTAAAACAAAGAGCTTTGTTTACAGAGGACTTTTATTTTAGCTCTCTAAAATATTTTGAACTCACAAAGAGCAGAAAGTTATTGTTAAAGAGGGTAAGAAATATTACTTTTGATTCAATTTCTTTTGGTTAAATTGAATTTATGATTGAAAATATGTTGCCAAAATATAAAATGAAGAATGTCATTGAATTGAACTTTACTGTAAATCGTTGTGTGTTCATTGAATGAAAATATATTTGTGTTTAATTTAATATAAAAATTAGCAAAAAGGAATTGATTTATCGTATAAATTCAGGACTAGGGACTCAATTAAATTTAATTTTGAATTGAAATGAAAATTATAAGTTTGAAAGTGTAAATATTTCTTCTTTACGATTTTTTTGTTAATTATTTTATGACATTGAATATATCATTGTATAATATATAATCCAAATATTGAGTGGAAAATGTCAAGAATTATAAACTAATTTTCTTTTAACTTATCATGCATTATGGAATGATAAATATATTAATGTTTAATTAAATGTAAAAATTAAAATAAAGAGTAATATAGTTGTGGAATTGTGTGCTAAGTGCATTAACGACGCGATATACAAAATTATAATTTATAAAGTAAGAGAAGTATTTCACATTCTCATGTTCTTCATTCAATTATTTTCGCGTTTCAACTTAAATGAAATAATTTAATTTAATGTAATATTTTAATATAACCATAACCATCATGTGTAACACAAATATTGAAAAAAAAATCACGAAATTAAGTTAAACTTTGTAAAGCGAAAATTGCAACTCCTTAAGGATAATCTGAGTATTCTCGTTTCCTGTGTTTGATATTAAAAGAGTATTATGCTCACATTAAAATGAAAACTCACAGAATATATAATGATGTTGTGGTTTACGAAAAAGAGAATATCTTGATCAAGAAAAATATTTAAATTTCCAATTTCCTCCCTCGGTCTACTGGAATTGGTTTCTTAAGTTTATTTATTGGACATGACTACCTAGAATTACAATGATATCAAATTGGTTAGAAGGAGTCAGTTTGTTGTGACCAAGATGATCTCGATAGTAACCACCTTAAGAATTGTCCTAATAAAAAATGAAAAAGAAGTGTCCTAATTAATTTAAAGTGTCCTCCTTAGAGATTTTAGAGACAGTTCCATGGGCGCACCTTATATTCTCCCTTTTTTTTATCCCCTTATCATTTCAATGGACCACTCATTCATTAAGTGGAGAGACGGTAAACGGTCATAAAAAAGAAAAAAAAAACTTTGTGTGCTGTTGAAAAGAAAATAATTTCTCCTTCAATAGAAAAATTAGCAATAAAGAAACAATTCATTGATGATATTAAATATTAAATACATAAACTGAGTCATATACTGGATATTTTAATTCAGAAAGTCCAGTACAACATGCAGTTGCTTATGCCATATTTATGCTGAAAAAAGTTTTCTCTCTCTTTTGTTTTTTATTCAAAAATAACATCATTAAAAATATTAAACATATATTGAACGAAACTAAGTCGTAAAATTTAATTTAAGTCTTTATATATTATTGAATGTAAATAAATATGTTAAATTTTAGAAAAAAATTCCCAATAAAGAATTAATAAATTCATTGCTGTCATTGTAAAGGAAATTTCTAAAATATAATGTTGTAAACGAATCACAATTTTTAAAAAAGAAATCTTTTTCTTATGCTCTTTATGTAATTTTATTTTTGTAATTTTTTTTGTATTAAGCTAGAATTTAATATTAAATTATGCTTACACAAGTTTATAACGAAAATTGTCATAAACTATAATTCAATCTTGTTTATGTCCTATATGATAAAATCTTATGTTCTATTGAATAATAATATATGTTTAATTTAGTAGAAAATGTAACAATAAAGTACTATTTAATTCATTGATTTGATTGCTTATACTTAAATACAGTAATTATGTATTATATTTTAATTTTACCCATTTGTTTCCTATTTTTATTAATTTTCAAACTTAAAACATTGCAGGACATTTTTCATTTCAGTAAAGGTTAAAATATATTTAATTTGTAATTATAAAATTTAATTTATAATCTTATTTAAAGTTCTTATGTGCTTCTAAAGAATACATTTAATTAAGTAGAAAATTTATTAATAATTAAATTTATCTCTATGATTTCAAACTATTTCATGAAATACTCTAATTTAACCATTTTAATTATAGATGTTTAAACACAAAGAACTTATGCAGAATATGTTTGTTTTATGAGATGAAGGGAATAATAATTACAATTTAATTAAAATAATAATTTATCTTAACATTGTTGTGATGTCTTAATGTTTGTTAAAAATTTATGTGTTAAATCACAAAATCTAAAATTTATTAAAATTTCAAAAAATCTTTTAAAAAACTGTATTTTGATTTCGTATTTCTAAAGAAATTTAATGTAATTTATGCAAACTATACTAAAATAAATACATTTTTTATTCAAAATTATTTTTAAAATTAAAGTAAAAATATGAAATATCAGATTAAGTATGACGTATATCTAAATATTTACCAAAAATTAAAATTCTTATTGAAATGAATAAATTTTTTTAATGTAAGTTATTTTATGAATATTATAAATTTAATTTGAAAAAACATATAAAATCTATTAAAAGTGAAATTATCAGATTATTGTGATTTTTTTATAATTTTCTAAACGTATTAATATTTCTAATTGTTAACATAGGTTATATTTTTGCATAATTATTTATTTAGTTAGAGATTTCTTCTGTTTAAATATAACAGCTTCCAATTTTCAAGGTTATTGAAAATTAAATGAATAGAATTCATTCAAAATTGAAGGATATAATTAATAAAAGTAGTTTTAATTCTGCTTGTTAATGTGTACATAAATGGATGAAAGTTATAGTATTTAGTTTTAATGTTTGATTTCATAAATCAAATTGATGATGTTCAATTCTCATAATTATGAAAATTTTTTTAACAAACCATAAAAATAGGGATTTTTTATTTATGAATTCATTTTTTGAAAGATATATTTAATTTAATGTCTTACTTTTTAAAGTTAATCAATTTATCTTAATCGTCAATTAATATCTTAAATTTAAATTGTTTCATTTTCTTTTTTTTTATATAGAATTAGAATTAAATAATTTGATCTTTAAAATATATTTTAATCAAATTATCATTTCAGTGTTTATTATATCATTTTGATTTAACTCGTTATAAACAAAACGTATGAAAAGAATAAAATGAATTATATGATAAAGAAAATTAATAAGCAGTTTTTAACTTAATTGGGTTTCCTAATTATATTAAGTTTAGTTATATTAAGTTAGTCAGTTAAATTTTGACAAAATAATAAGTTTGAATATATGCTAAAACTTGGACTATTACTGACCAGCTTTTCTTCAAAAATACTTATATACTATTAATTTATATAGCATTTGTTATTTTAAGAAATTTAAACCATGTTATTGGATAATATCTTGCTAATGAAATGTTATTGAATTTTAATGTGTTTTGTGCTTTTATTTAAATTTCACATGACATTTCTAACTTATTTTTCATTTTACAGCAAAAATGACTCAATCAGACGAAATTCTAGTTGACGAAGAAGATCTTATTGAAAAAGTAAGTTACAATTTGTAAACAGTTTTTAAATTAAAATAGTTCAATTATGCCAAAAAAATTATTTAAATTACATTGTATATATATATTTAATGTATTTGAAGAGATGTTTATAGGATATAAAACAGAATAAAGGCTATTTTCATAATCAGTTTAACTGATGTTAAAAATATGCATGTCTGAAATACAGTATATTTTAAAAGAATATAATACTTCTATTAATTTTAAGATGCTTTTACAATGGTGTTAAGCCACAATACTGGCACAATACTTGTACATCTCACAATACTGGTACATTAAATATTTTATACCACAGACCTTTTCATTTAGAATTTTATAGTAAGTAACTAACCATATTTTTACTTACAAGTATAAGACAATAAGAAATCAATTGACAAAAACAAGTTTTTTTTTTTTTTTTTTTTGAATAATTGTAACTTTTATTATCTGTTATTTTTACTGTACAACAGCTTTTGCACTATGAAATCATAATGCAATCAGAAGAGAAATTAAAAACTATCTTTAAATAAAAATAGCTTCTAAATTAATTTTGTTTTTATTTCAGTTAAGAAAGAGATTGAAAAATGAACTTCCTACAAACATCTATGAAGATACAACATTGTTATATAATTTTCTCAAAGGTAAGAAAAGCAACCAAAACTTGGAAATTTAATATTTTTCAATGAATATTTATTTTATAATATTAATTATATAGAGATTAATATTATTTTGTTAACTTTATAATATTATTAATTATATATTTTATAATGTTGGATTACATGTAATTAAAAATTAAATTTTTTTGTTCTAATATTTTTAAAATTGAATTAATTATCGAAGTTAAAATGAAGGAAATGTTATTGTTTATTATTTAATATTTTTTAAGTGTATCCTTTAACATTATTTGCTAATGAATTATACACTAATATTATTATTTGATAAAATATCTGATAAAATGAAATTCAAAACATATGTTTTTCCAATAAATAAGAAATTTGAGCCAGGAAAGAATAAAAATATTGACTATAGTCAGAAAGTGTTATGTGCATCATTTTATTCGTATTTCTTTCTAATAAAAGTATTGAATTCTTTTGTTATCTTAAGAGATTTTTAAATATAATTAAGAAAAAAGTGTTTGCAAAATTTCCTTGAATTAAGAGATAAAAATCGCCTTAGAAAGGTAGCTTAAAAAGTAAGTCAGTTACAAAAAAATGAAAACATTTTTATTTAAAAAGAAGTTCAGTTATATGTAAGATCTAATTTTTTTACCTTTTTAATTTTCATTCATCTCTAATATTTAGGAATTTGTTATAATTTCTCACAAACTTCAGAATTTTCAAATACTACTCTTCTATTACCAGTTAATTAAGCAGGATGACCACTACATTCTCTCTCCCTAACATTTAATTTCAAAAATATTTATCAACCAAAAATTCTTTTAGTTTACATAAAATGTGGAAATTTGTGGAAAACTATTCAAAGGTTTTTCCTAGAAAAATTTCTAATTAGATTCTAGAAAAAGTCAGTGCTATCAGAAAATTCTTTTCTGAACTAATTTAAGCCAAACTCTCCCAGAAATTCTTCTTTTTTTCGATGGCTCACCGTAGTTTTACTAAACAATATTTTACCAAAACAATTCTGACTATTTGGATTAACGGATTCTTGGCAAAAGCTCAAAACTTAGGAACTGTGAAGTTGTCGACACTAGATATGCATAATCATAGAAAGTTATTATGTAAAGAAGTGATGGAAACGTCATATATATAACCATATTATCTCTTCTTGATAAACATAATTTTCAATTTTTAGTATATGTTCTTTACTATCTGAGTGACTTTGTTAGTAATTCAGATAGAAATAAACTTTAAAAGTAAGTAGACATATGTAGTCAAACTAAAGTCCCTACTAATGACAAATAGTTCATACTTTGATCGATAATAAAATTCGGTAAATTGATCGGTAAAAATATTTCAGATTGAATTAAAATGTGAGAAAATTTGAAAAATAAAACGTAAATTTCTATAAATTTTATTGTTAGTACTTAAACCAATTTTGCTCATTGTCTTTGTTGCCCTAAAGCACTTTATTTAA
>JAPDSC010025989.1:0-22146 GCA_026290005.1 Latrodectus geometricus
ATATTTTGTAATTATTATAATATATATATGTTTAAATGGTACACATTAAATGTATATTTTAATTTTTAATTTAAGCTGAAAAAGTTTTATGTTGTTTATTTTTGTTTGTTTCGTGTTTATTTTTATTTTAATAAATAAGTCTAAATGGTGCGAAATAAATGTGCAATAAATTCAAAAATTATATTTTTGATATCGATTCTCTAAATCTGCATATATTGCCCCGGAAATAGAGTTTAAAATATTTCCGACTGTGGTACATCCTGAATCATAAATAGATTGGATTGGGACGTCACTGCTGCAAAGCTGACGACTTTTGTGTCAGATTATCTACCATGCTGTGCTAATTATGTTGAAATGTTATTTATAGCATTAAAATAGTTTAAAAAAACTTTGAAAATACATTATTTAATCCATAAAGCGAATTTTAAATGTCATTTACAAATAAATAATTATAAATAATCTAGCTAATATTAAACAACACTTTTAATTATCGTTTGATTCTGATAGACATGCTTAATTCAGATTTGTCATTTTAAAATGAAGTAAAATCTAAATCCATGTCTGAAAGATTTGAAATTCAATATCAGACCTGCTTATCAGATTATGAAAAGAAATTTTCTAATTATAAACATGAGTCAATGCAATATTTCTTTCCGTAATTAATAAATTCGCTCTCAGGCACATGTGACAAGTACACCCACATAAGATTCTTCTCAAAAGATAAAATTTGCAAAGGCTTTAATTCCCTTGTCTAAGTAGTAATACTGTGCTCTTAGGAGCGAACGATTCCATGTATGATTCGGTTCCGGGTTTGATTCCAACAACTGTTGAGCAACGAGAGATGGATGGGGCAGTTCTGCTTTCTTCATACCCATTTGTTGAGGGTAGCAGTGTTTTGCTGGTTTTTTTCATAGAAACTTGTGAATATGATCCATACATATGAAAAAACCCTCCTGGGAATTAGTAATATGCGGTAGATATTAAAATGCTTCTTCTCTCGAGCGCTTACTGTGCAGTGTCAAATGAAATAAAAATAATTCCTCATTGTTGTAAGAATACACAGTGAAAAGTTCCAAGGTTCTGTTGAACAACAGGAGATCTTAGACCACGAAACATGGTTGGTTAGGGCATTATCGGAAGATAGTGAGTTCGAATCCGAAGATTCATTGTGTTCACTAAAAGAGACAGGGGTACGTGGTCGTAGAGTTCTTAAAGTATTCGTGGTCGCATCTGAAATAATAATTCTGGTGCGGCAGTTCAAGAATTGTGGATTTTCCGCTTGTTCTCTGCTTCTAAATTACGAAGACTCCCTCCCAGCTGCTTCTACCTAACTGATAGAACACTACTTAATTCTAAGTACAGAGGAATATGTTGGTGCAACAACAAATGGAGATGGATATTGCGCTTCTGTATGCTCTTCAGAGTTTTGTTGTTCTTTTCAATATTCTTGTATGTTCTTGAGAGTTCTACGTTCGCTTCTGTAAGTTCTTTTTCAAAGTATGTTCTTGAGAGTTTTGTTGTTCTTTTGAATGTTCTTGAAAGTATCGTGTTCGCTTCTGTATGTTCTTTTTCGAAGTATGTTGTTGAGAGTTTTGTTGCTTTCCGCTTCCCAGAATTAAATGAAATTAAAAAAGGTTCATTGCGGTTTAGTAATAGGAGCGCGATGTTACGAGTAGAAATTTCTGGGATCGATCCCATGGTGATAGACGTTGCTCTTTTGCTTTCTATGTGAACATTTGTCGGTGTAAGAGCTTAGATATTTTGTGGAGGATTTGTCAATTCGTCTCAATATCTATAAAAAGCCTTAAAGTTTTTTGGTAAGGTAAAAAGCGGGAGATGTTTAAATATTTTCAATACTTTTCAGCTATTATTTTATATACACCAATGTCAAAAGAAAAAAGACATCGAGGAAGTTACTCTCAATTTGAATTAAAATGTAGTATTTTTACAATATATCAAGCTATTATTACAATATAATAAAAAAAAAATTGTTAGATGGTGGGAAACTCAACTCGGAAGTGGAAATTAATGTAACGACACAAGAATTTTTTTTTTCTTCTTTCCTTAAGTGTGCATACTAAGGAATAATCCCTCATTAAACTTTAATTTTATTAAATTTGAAGAAGCCCGATGTTTGTCGTTATTACAAATATTTTATTGACTTACCTGACTTTCAGTGTTTTGTAAGTTTGTAGCAAATTTCATAAATAAATTTGCTCAGTTGTACAAATTACACTATTTTTTTAACCAATGAGATAAAAATTAACTTATTTAAGATCTAACTTTGACTATATCTTATGTACAGAATAGGGATATAGCGTTGCCAAACTTAATTATAAGGTGTGATGTAGGATATTTTAAAAAACAAGTTTGTTGAAATGTGATATATACAACAAACTTGTATATATCAGTTTAATGAATATTAACTTTAAAAGTATATAAAGTATACAATGAAAAAAATCTTCATATAAAAAGCTCAAACTTGTTGTATATATCAGTTTAATGAATATTAACTTTAAAAGTATATAAAGTATACAATGAAAAAATCTTCATATAAAAAGCATTTTAATTAATAATGCAATTAAATGTAATGAAAAAAAACTATAAATGATATTTTAAGAAATTTTAAAATAAAGTTAAATTATTGTGATCTAGTAAAAAATAATGCAAAAGTAAATGCAAGATATAGCATTATTTTAAAAATAAAATTTTTGAAACATTGCCTTACACATTTGCTTAGAAGGAAATAATTTATTTTATGACATATTTTTCTTAACAATTAAAATATAAAATGGTTTTTGGAATAAAGAACTTTTAAAGACTTATATTGTAAAACTATACGGTAATTATTTATAATAATATAATTTGTAAGTTTTTCTCTTTACAATAATTAACAAAGCATTTTCTTAAATACTTAACATGCAAAATTGAAATTAATATTCTCCTTTTTTATATTTAATGGATTATATTTCTTCAGAATTCTTTTGGTGCATTAAACAAAAATTGGTAATTATGAAAGCTCTCTTTTAAAAACCGATTCATCAAATTTAATGGAATATCAAGTACAGGTTCTGCTGAATAGAAGGGAACCTTTCCAATCCCATCATACACGATTATTACATTGTTTTTATAAATTGATAATTTAATCGCGAAACATAAGAAACTGTTTATTGTTAAGGATTTTGCTTTAAAAACAATAAAAAAAGATATATTTTGTTTTGCGAAACTGTGCTTGCTCATTAATAATGTAACTTTGAAATGTCTTTAATTGATTAAGTTACATCAAATATCGCTTTCATGTTTAGCAATCGTGGAACAATTTTTTTTATGGAATTGTTTCCTCTTTTTATTGCTATTCAAATCATTGATACAGAGTATAGTATCATCAGTATTGCCTATCATGCATAATGAGATGATAATGCATGCCTTATGACATTTAACTATATGTTTGTTATTTACGCTTTATGAAATCAATTAAATGTTTTGCTCATAAATATTTAAATATTGCTTTTTCAATTAAAATGTTTGTTTTTTTTTTTCCAAAGAAAAGTATAGCTCATATTTTCACGTACCACATTTTTTTCAAAGAAAAATGTAGCACAGTTTATAATCAGTATTGTGTGTTATAAAACTTACTTAAATTTGATGGCTCTAAAATGACATTTTAGCACAAAATGGCTTGAATGAGTCCTACTGTTCATTATTGATACCGAATCAACTGATTTTATTGATTCAGAATCAATAATGAACAGTAGGATTACTTCAAGACATTTGTACAAGTGGATAATGTATTTAAAAAATATGGAATATTTTTGTATTTAAAAAATATGGATGACATTAGAGTAAATAAATGCAATTTTCGAACATTTAATTCAGCATATTTTAGTTTTGGAAAGATTGCAACAAAGGAGGTATTCACTACTTAGTTCTATTATAGTTTTATCTGGGTTATTTCACGAATTAATTTTTATCTGGGTATTTCACGATTAAATTACGAATTGGACTTCTTGCAAAAATGAAAAATGTAATATTTAGAGCATTTAAATGAAAAACATGTTTACACTTGAACATATTTTTCAAACAATATTAAATGAAAACATCACGCTCACGCATTTCCTGTATTTTTTCGATGTAACAATCAAAATACAAAAGATAACTTGTCTGTGATAATTTTAGTTTATGAAGAATAATTCCACTAATACATAAAAAAAAAAACGATATTTAATTTTTTTATGTATCACAAATTATCACAAATTGAAATCATTTTTAACTAAGAGTGTAAAATGAATCTGTTAAATAAAATTATCAATACTCAGACTATTTTACACATTAAAAATTTTTGAATTAAAAATAAAAAAAGCTATTAAGAGTAATTATATAAATTATTGTTTATTCTGCTTAAAAAAATGAATTTTACTTCCACAATTTGTCTGAAATTATAAAATGCCAGAATAATCAAAACAAACAAGATTGTGGAATAAAGATTTGAAAATGATAAATTACAATAAAAAAGAATTTTGATAATTATTACCTAAGAAGTAGGCTTCACCGAAATTTATACCTAAAATAACAGCAATTCACAATTTTTTTTAAATATTCTGTACTTTGAAGAGAGAAGGAATTGAGCTTTTATAAGCCGTCCCTCTCTCTTCAGTTCCACTTGCATGATGATTTGTTTGACAACGAGTTTTTTTATGAAATAAAATAAATCAGAAAAAAATGATTCCTGCAAACACCAAATAAATGACTTTTCTCAGTGTGAGCTCTTGATAAACTATTTAATATAGAGATTTTAAGGAAATAAGAAATCTGTTAATAAATATTTGATACTTTTACACCAACTCTATCATCTCTCAACATATCAATTATATTTTTCTGGCAATTTTGATCGTCATAATTATCGGTGCCAGGAGTTTTGAATCTTTATTTATACTAAATCATAGTTTTATTACAAAAAATTTCATGAAAATGATTTTTCATGTTAAAAGAGGTTTTAAGAATAATAAATTACAGTTTTTTCTTATTATATAAATATTAGTAATACGATAAAAATGCTATTAAAATGTTATTTCGATTTATTTTTGAAGTAAAGTGTACTCTTTCTGAAATATATATATATATATATATATATATATACATATATATATATATATATCGCCAATGGAGCTTAAATATTATTAATAAAAAATTCAACCTAAATATAACCTAAATCTTGATTATAATTAAATATTTTTTATGCTCTGAAATCTGCTGGTATTTAGCAATATGTTCTGATGCATTCCGAAACAAGTTTGTGACGGCCCCTTATAAGTGCCCCAATAGCCCTGCGGATAAAAGCAGCTGTTGTGTCATCGTTTGAACATCTTTCAACATTCCTTGGGAAGGATCATCTAATTCATAAATTTAATGTGTATACACATCCTATACTAGAAACAGAAATATATTTGAAGAGTTTAAACTTAATAATGAAAAGAAATTCAATATCGGATAACTCTTTAAAACAAACAAAAATTAATTTCAATATTTAATAATTTGTGATTAAAAAGAGGATTTTACTTTTACACATTGCGTTTAATTTGCTTATAACTATTTTGTATGCGAGATTTCATTTCATTGTACAAAAGACTTATAAAAAAAAAACAAAAAAAAAACAAATAATAAATATCGTATTTTTTTATAATCGTAATGTTTTCCCAAAAACTGAGTGCACGTTATCCGATTGAGCCCGCAACAATCATTTTTTTTATCCATTTTTTATATTATATCCGAAATAAAGTAAGAAACATTGCAAAATGATAGAAATACTATTTTAATCCTAATATGAGCAAATTATTGCCGACTTAAATTTGGCTCATAAAAAGAAATGCCAATTCTTTCCTCATTGGGAGTAATTCCTCGATGAATATCAGAGTATAAATAGAAGCAGGAAAATTTATATCCCATGTGATAAAATAATATCTCATTAATAAACATTACGATTTCAGTAATTTAATTCTAAGCGAAAATAACTCTTTCGGTATATTCCCTGTATTAAAATGTTTTAATTTCGGTCGCCATGTTTTCCTTTCTTACGCTAGTGAAAGTGTGAGAATCTTTTTATCTCTCCTGCATATATTACCTCATTTTCATGCACATTAATTTTGGAAAGCGACAGCAAGTTATTTATTCGCTTCCAAATCAGGCTTAATTAAATTATTTTAATGCTCAAATCACCATAAAGAATTGTTTTTAAGTGACCATTTTGTCTGAATTTATTTGGAAAGTGGATAATTTTTGTTTAACATTAAAATGGAACCCAGTATAGTTTTATATGAAATGTTTTTGATTAAAACTAATAGCGATCTACGATTATTTTCACCAGTAAGAGCAAGGCGTAAATTAGATAGCACAAAAGGAGTTTTGCAAATTACTTTTAAAAGTATCTCCTGTGTTATATTCTTTTTCCTTTAATTATATGTACTTATTTTTATATTATTAATTTGTTATATTGAACATAAAAATCATAAAAAGCGGGTAGTATTCACGTAACGCGTGGAGGAAATTCAGAAAACTACCTACTTACATACATTGCTGTACTTCCTGTATACTTCCGAATATACAGAAAGCAAAGAATTAGTAATAGGATCCCACTTATTGGATTCAATCTTGTGTCTTTTTGAACAACAAGTGATAGATAATTTGTTTTTACTTTTTGCATGCAAGTTTTTCAAAGCTTCGGAATTTTCCAGATTTTCTGCCTTTGGATACTTGGATGAGGTCCACTATTTATGAAATGTCTTCTGAGGTAAAAAGATGTTGACATGTGTAGAAATAACGATAGGCGTTAGGCTATCCTTTACATGGTATCAAATGTTTATCAAGAATCAAACCTGTACCTGATACTCTAAAGAAACTAGTCCTACACCACTCTGTCATTTAGTGCCCAAAATATCATATATTGAAAGATTTATAGAACATTGCTTGTTTTATATATTATTAATATAACAACCCTTTCAAACCAGGAGTATTATTGCGATCACTGTGATTACTCTTTAATCACACCAGTTCATATTAATTCATTAAGGTCAAACATTTTTGCTTAAGTACTAGTATTATGATCACTTTTCTGTTACTATGGTAATTGTTACTACAACTAATTGATAAAAAAAAAATTGATCTCCCTTCATCTTCCTTGTCCTGACCAGAGGCCACAGAAATGACTTTGATTATTTTAATGAAAACACACTCGGTTCCCATTAAAATAATCAAAGTCATTACTGTTTGCATTTAGAATTAGTATTGTACCTACTTACTTTCATACGATGATACATGTAACTATAGACTAACTATCGAAAGAGGACACCACTACAACGAACCGAGACACCCTCCACCTGATCTAACTATAGGCTTAGGCTTTCTTTAACTACTAATAAATCGGTTTATCTTCATCTTCTTTATCCAAATCAGAGTTCGCCTCATTGAAAGGCCGTTGAAGTACAAATCAGAGCCCGCCATATGCTGAATGTTCGTAAAGAGCCTCTTTTCTCTTATGGTATATAGCAGGGGTGGTCAAACTTTTGGGATCCGGGGTCTACTCCACATTTAAAAAATCGAAGGAAGTCTACCAATGGTAGAGCTAAATTAACGTACATATTTATTTTCGGTAACAAGAAAAAATAGAAAATTATATTTTTTCTAAAAAAATACATAATTACAAATTTTTAAATATTATATTAATATTTACAAAAAATAGAAATACAAATTTTTTAAAATTATATAAATATTTACAAAATGAAATTCATTGACGAAAATAATCAAAGTATTCATATATCCAAAACTGACCATCCTATTCACTTCGTTTAGTTGAAATTTGACACTGTATATCTGCGATAAGTATATCAAATTGTGGCTGGTGTGAGCTTTTTGCAATGCATAAACACGAAATTAAATGTTCATCTGTTAAATGCGACCAATGTTTGTTTTTTTGTTCATGGTTGAAAAAGCAGATTCGCAAAGATACCTCGATCCAAAGTATGATTTCAAATACAAAATCAATGTGTAAATATTTGGAAACGTTTCCTCAGAAATTATTTTCCAAAAATCAGTATCGCTAAATATGCTCTGGATTTAAGAAATATATCGCATCTTAATTTAATAATTTCTTCCCCGACCATGACTGATATGATATCTATTAAATATCCTATTTTTTCAGATGCTCCATCAATGTTGACATTTTCATTAAATGGGGAAATATCATAAAATTAAGTATTTCTTTTAACCTAATTAAGTCAGCGAATCTTCTTTCAAATTCTTAAAACAAAACAAGTAAGTATTAAGCGAAATCTTCGAAGTCTCGGTTTGGATTATGGATGTACTCTCGAAGTTTCTCAATTCACGTTTTCTTAATTGAGATGCATACCTTTCTATAGTTTTTTTGAATATTTTAATCGCTCTCATCATGTCCGGTTGAGGTTTTAAATCGTAAACCTTTAATCATAAATCTTTAAATCGTAAATCTTTGCACAGTTTGTTTTGGGTTTTAAAGAGTAGACTCTAGTAAATTTTTATTTTAAATAATTCATTGATTCAATGTCATAAATTAAATTGTTAATATCCGAGATTATTATCGGGATGGTCGCGTGGACTACCTAAAATGTCTTCGTGGTCTACCAGTCGATCGCGGTCGACGTCTTGGCCACCCCTGGTATATAGTGTTGTAAAAATACCAATTCAGGTTATCGATCTTATCTGATTTCAAAATAACGAACCGTATAATGATTATGATATTATTTATTTTGGTTATTAATAACTGAATTTATTATTCATTATTCTTATTATTATCATCAATTGAAATAGCCCGCATGCATCTGTAAAACCGCTCAGGAAATTGTGATCTAACGGAATAAAATAAGACGAAACAAATGATGAAGAAACAGCCAATACATTACTAGGTTATAAGTCTTAAATTTATTCAGGAAAAGCTAATAATTTGAAAAATTTTTTCTTCATCTTCCTTATCCAATTATTACATTATTTTATTCGCATGATTAAATTTTATTCTGTATGCTTTAAGTTTATATGAATAAATTTTTGATTTTTAATCTAAAAGAAATTGAAAAAAACATTATGTTTTGGAGGATTGAAATTTTGATTTGAATTATACGTATAACAAAAAAGATTCTTAAAAAATAACAATTTTTATTGAACGTAGGCCATTTAATCAGCATATATACACAGAAATTTTATGGAATGGTAAGCATTAATGAATCATATTTATAAATATTTACAACGCAATTTTATTTTTCAAAAACTTTTCTAAATTATACAATTTATATGAACTACGTTTTAAAAGAAGAGTAGTATTGAAACAAACAAAATGCTGATTTTTTTCATATTATGCCTGTTTGTGTTTTCCTTTTTTTAAGAATTGTCTTTTCATTTTATCAATTTAATAGTGGGTTTGTTTGCTTTAAGATCGTTTTCTTTCCACACCAGTTTGATCGAACTTTACATTTAAAAATGGATGACAATACATTGAAAACATTGAGATCCGTAGGGGAGGGGATAGAACCCACGAACTGTTGAATATTATGATGATAAAAGCTGTTACTCATGATCTTTTATTTACTGATACATAAAATGGGAAGCAATTAAAATAGATACAACAAAAATAAATATTTTTTATTAATTATTAAGAGCAAATTCATAACAACAAATTGAAACTCTTGTATATATCGAATGCTTATAAACAATAAAAAAAACTAAATTAATTAATTGAATATGATTTTAAGATGATATTATTGAAGTTCAGTTTACATTTCACTAGTACATTTTTTTATTAACAAACTAGAGAAAAACAATTTAATTTGGTTTTATAAGATCTGAAAATTTTTCAATATTATAATTTATTTTATTTATTTTTGTAACACTCAAATTTCTTAATTTTGCAATCTAACCTTTAAAATTTCATCTTTGCATTCTTTATGATTTTTGTACACTTTAACTCGAAGAGCTGTAAAAATAGCAGAAAAATATATTAAAAAAAATTAATGGAGAATTGTATGACACTATTGTTAATAAAATTATAAATTTATTTAAAACAAATAAAGAGTTTATTTATTATTAAACTATGGTCGTATTTTTTTTTTATACCATTGAACTGCAGTGAGTTCTTCATACTTAAAAAAATCCCCATTCTTCGTGAATGGGGATTTTTTGAAGTCCCTCTCTTATAACACATGAATATGACCAATAACTGGAAAAACTTTTCATTTGACACCAAATCTAGAATACTTTACAACGGATAACCTTAGTTGTTATACGTTACGTCAGATGTTGTAACTTGTCTCATCATTGCCAGTGATGCTTTGTGGAGTAGATGCCGACGGATTTGATCCACGTATAAGCAACACACTCTTTATGCATTTTTACTTTCTGTGTGCATGTCTTTCGGACACACGGGAGTTATTTATGTTTCGTATGTGACACGTGCATTCGGATCACTGTCAATGAAGTCATTACATGGAGAGTGTTTAAAAGTCTCACAGCAATTAAATGTTGCATTTACACATTTTGCTTCTCATTATAATATTTGTGTTAAATATTTTCACTAAGCCCTTAACATAAATTTAAAATGATAAATGAATGCTTGATCATTAAAAGATCAAAATCAGAATTTTTATGCAAGAGAAAATTTTATTTGGATATTTTATTTCGAAAAAATTTTTTCCCTACAAATCATTGTCTTTACATCAATAGTGATGCATGAAAAACGAGCCTTAGGGGACTGATAACAAACACATCTCCCAAAAAAAATTTGATATTTCTAAATAGACCTTTTGGCTTTGGTATAGAGAGATTCCTGTTGTTTTTTTAATTCGGATTTCTCACAAAATTTAACTCTCTTTTCATTAAACAATAATTATCTGAATTTTTCGCATTTTACATATTCTTTTCAATTTTATATTCAAAAGAATTATGTATGTAAGCTAATTTTGATTGCATTTTTGCTTCATTTTAATTATAAAAAGAGAGATAAATGTTTTATGAGATTTAGACAGATCCAACTTAATAACTAATAAAATTACTATTTTAGCTCCTTTAACGTTTTAAAAATTACAATTTTGTATTATTTATCAAACAGCAGCTTTATTTACGGGTTAATTTCACTAAAGGTTAAAAAAAAATTTAAGAACTTTACAATTAAAAATTGAAATTCCTCTTATTAAATCGTTGGATTTATTTTCCCCCTGTATTACCATATAGTTGCCGAGTCCTCCTTAAATCAGTTGTTCTTAATTTTGGTTATAGTATAATATAAATCATTCTAAGTTGAAAATAACTTGTTAAATAACAATAACGGTTATTCTAACTGAGTTATTTTCCAAACAGTAGCCGTAATAGATTAAATATTTGTAAATTTTATAAACTTTTCTGTTGGAATCCTACAGATATTATGAAAAATAAGGATGTATAATAAATTCTCAAATACGCACGGAGTTGAGTTGTTTGGTCATCACATATACGCCGATTTCGAAAGAAAAACCACTAAATTATAGATAAGAGAAGCAAATCAGCGCAAATATGCATTTTAACATTTTATAAAACCATTATGTAACATAAACAAATTTTTTACTTAAAGGAATACTGAAATTAATCTCTTCTTACTAATTTATGGATCTACTTTAGAAAATCATTCAAATATTTCTGTTTATTTACATTAAAATGCTTCATTATTAGAAACTGAAGTTTCTTATAATTTAGTCATCGTCGATAATCAGCAAAGCGGTTAAACTGTTGACGGATAAATGGAAGTATATTATATTATATAATTTAGATTCTGAAAATTAAAAATGATAACACTGCTCACTGATTATGAATTGATTTATAGCTTTTATTTATTTCGTTCATCCTAGTATTTAGGAAAAAGGGAAAGGGTGGAACAAATATATATATATATATACATATATATTTGTTTAGTGTATTTCGAACCACTGCAAACATCCATACTCGAGACGAGAGTCGGACTCACGAACAGCTGAACTGATGACTAGAGGACTATCTGCTCAGCTGCCAGCACAACAATTCCTGTATTAAGAACTGATTATTGTAATAATGAAATCATAATAATTATTTCGTTCATTGCAGTATTAATTATTAATATTTGTTAATAAACAGCAATAATTTTTTATCTGAATTTAGCTATTATTATTTAATTATTTATATATATATATATATAGTAACTGTTTTGTTAATAATTATTTCCTAAATGGGAAACTCTGTAAAATGTTTTAATTATTTAAATTAATAGTTCATTAACTTATAATTCTATAAATTAGATAATAATAAAGTTTTACAGTAAAGTTTTTCATTTCGATTTGTTAATTAATAATTGTAAAGTATTTGATATCTTCATTAAAGAGTTGCAATAATATAATTAATAATACAATGTTAATTAATGATACAAATTAATAGTTATAATAAAAATATTCATTTTTATAATTATTGATAAATTTTTAATAATAATTAATTTATAAAAAAATTTTCAGATTAAATTTTTAAAATTAAAAGTAAATGATTAAAAATAAACAAATGATTAATTAACGCTTTTTATTTAGAAATTGTTATTTATTCAGGATATGATAGTGCAGCAAATTACAGTAATACATTTCGTATCATATTAATTGTGCTTACCGATGCACATTATTTTAACCATGCAAATTACTTTAACACTTACGCTACATTATATCATTTTCACATCTAACATACACATAAAAATTTATTCTGACCTCTGAAGGGAGCGTTACCAAAACGCATTTAGAAAAGTTCTTACATAATGTGGAATTTCGTGACTCATAAAACTGGCAACTATCCACAAAACGGGAAACATTGAATTTGAATGCTCAATTATGCCTTTGTGATTAGAACTGTTGCTTTTTTCAGTCCATTGTGATATTCAAATTCAATATTTTAATAATTATATACAAAAATAATTATTAATACATTTTAAACGCTTAAGTATAATAATTAAATTTTCTTATTTAATTTCGTTAACATTAATATAATTAATATTAATGTAATAAATTTAATTATTAATAAATAATAATTTAATTAAAAATTTAATTTTGTTAAAATGATTAATATAATATTGTTCTATTCTGTCGAATTAGTAATAAATGTCGTTAGTGAGTACGCTTTATTCGCTAGTAATTCAAAGGTATACAACGAAACTACAAAACACTTTTGATGAGATTGATAGCAAAAGTTTTACAGCATTACACCGTATCGTAATACTATGAAGTTTAGGTTAATTTGATTTTTCTCAGGGGACTGGAGGTTATTTACAGATTTTACTTACTTCCCTCTGACAATTCCAGAAAAAATTTTAAATATTTGCTGGAAATTTTTACTTTATGGAGTTAATTTTGACACCAAAATATTTTCAAAGACATTTAATTTGACAACCCAGCTCTTTCTCTAGATTTTCAACTGAGTAAAAGCTTGTCCATTTTCTCTTGTTTTTCCGACTTTTGCAAGAAAGTAAACATTGCAGGAAGACTACTGTAGTTGTTTCGGAACAATATTTAGCCTTTCTAATTCAAATATTATCTATTTAAACAAATTATATATTAATATTTTAAATAATTTTATTAAATTTATAATGAAAAATTTGTCATCATCATACATCACATTCAATTTAGTTATAACTTTAATTGTTACATTAAATTATGTAGCTATAAAATAGCAACCATTCATAAAAATAAAATTTTTTGCTTCGCTTAAGATTTCTGCCGAGTTGGTAGCAGAAAAGATAGTACCTTGAAGTTTAATTTGATAGTTCGAAGGTTAAATTCCTAATTCTATTAATTATTTTATTATTAAATTCCTATTTATTGGAATGTGGAAGTGCATGATAGCGGTCGAAACGCACTTTAAGCCTTCATCAATTCATATTCATACAATGACTGAACAATAGACTAATTGTTGAACAAATTGAAGACTACCTAATTAATAAAACATTTAGTAAAGTTGACTTATACTTTTCTTAAGCGATTGTCTAATTGACAATACTTATGGCCCAGTATGTCATTCTTTTCACGTCTTGCTTTTGAAAAAAGACACATATGGCACATTGAACCCACATACTGTAGGGATTGAACATGTCAGAGTATAGTAAGATCATTTTCCTCCTAGTTGTAAATTCAAGAGTGAACATAAAATCCACATTAAACTGAAGATCCTGATCTAATTAATCTTCATTTGCAAAATATGAACATGAGTGACAAAGAAACCAATCTCCTGTTTCCAATTGTGACTGGAATTAAGCACGACGAATTTGTCTCTAAAGAATTCAGTGCTACTATTAGGTCATAATGAGCTCTCAGAGTGCGTGCTTGGGAATTTTCTGGTTTTTCCCTTTCAACAAGTGAATGCAATTCACTCTGCATATGAAAGGTTTCTAGGATAAAAAACTGCAGTGCATTAAAAAAAAAACTTTTTGTTGGTTGTATGAGGTACAAATATTCAGTGTTATTCAGAGAAATTGAACTTCCATTTCTCAAAATTCATTTAGAAGTTAAATAAATTTGCCTAGTAAGATAGTGAAAGTTTTTACGAAATCTGGTACATATTGCATGATTGCCAGGTCTTAAGGCCATTGTTTATTATTTTTGAATGTACATTTATTATTGATTTGTATTATTATTAACTTGTAACTTCAGACAAAGGTAACTTCATAAGCTAAATAAAATTAATCATTTTCATGTTTGTTAATTTCTATTTACATTTGCTTATTACTACTTCAGAGTAATTATTTGGTTTTGTACAACTCTTTTTGGTCAGTAAGAAGATTCCAGTTTCTCTTTTAAATTCACCGAAAAGTTAATTAGTTTATGTTATCTTCAGTTATTTATTGAAAATTGAATGGATAACAGAGATTATTCTGATTTGCTAACGAGCTTTATTCAAAAAAAATTTCTTCTGCGTGATTTATTTTTAGTTTATTACTATGAAATTGGACCACATGTTTGAGGGCAGTATTGATCAAATTGATTACAATTTCTGACTGCAGTTTCCTCTGATAAAGGCTTTGCCTTCAAACAAAGTAAATTAAAACATACATACAAGTGAGCCTCAAATTTACTTAACGGTTAACGGGTTTAGAATATTTGCTAAGTTCTAAGAGCCTCGTAATTTTGAAACATAATCAGGTTATATTTGAGCTGACCTCATCTTCTCCTCATCCCTGTCATACCAACGGAAAGAATTTGTTGTCACACATTTAACGAGGACACATCCTCAACCCTCAATAAAGTCGGATAAGTTCAACACGTCAATTTGTTTCGAACACTAGGACTTCGTCAAGAAAAGTGATAGCCCAACAAACTATTAGCATATGGTTGCATTAAAGTCATCGATATAACAGACCACCATCATGACAAAGTAACTTTATAGGTATAAAAGTTAAAAATTTAATTTAACTTTTATTCCTATAAAGTTTAAATAAAAATAAAATTGTGAAAATTTTGAGTGTACAGGGAATTTCTTTATTTTCCAGGGGATGGCCCATGTCCTCCTTCCTTGTGACCTCCCTTCTTGGCCAGAGGTACAACACCATCTCTCCAAGTTGTCTTCGTGCACTGATATGGACCAAGTTGTAGAATTCATGGCGGATATATACGAAATTTGCTGGTATGTAGCTTTTTCCAATTGTTCATCTCAGTGAATTTCGTTCAGGGCAAAGTTCGGAGATAGTAAAATTTTACTTATAAATATACAACAAAGAAAAATCTTAATTTTAACTTCACCGATTATGCAAACTGACAGAAGAATACAGAAATATGATTATTTATTTTATTGATCTTGATTTTATTGACACAAGAAAAGACTATCAAAACCTTTGATTTAAAAGTTAATAGCTAAAAAAACTATTCATCCCCCCTAAAAACGCAAATTTTAACACATTGTTTTAATGGAAAAATCCAGATAGTATGTCGCAAAGGTATTCACTTGATTAGAAGCAGAAGAAAAGAAAATTATACTTAAGGTAGATGAACACTTAAAACTAAATTTTTAGGAATTTAGGTTAAATCATTTAGCCTGTTGCCATTAGCTGTTAATAATTAGACATTTAAATATAGTGTTTCAAAAATCTTGGAACTCGTCACCATTAACAATTTATTTGTATAAATTAATTAAAGACTCTCAGCGACAAATAGTTGTTACCATGATCTCAAAAATCATTTTAAATCCTAAATTATCTGCCCTAGCCTTAAAATTAATATCAATACATTCCATACGACTCATCGTATTTTGTGGCAATGGCTTAACCCACTGAAAATGCTATTATTTTTCGAGCGCAAGGTATTTATAGAAGTTTGTGATGAGGACATATGGAGGTCAATGTTTAATCATTATCTACCGAATTTTCAGCCAACCTAAAAATTGTCCACGTATTAAAAAGCCACTGGATTGGATGGCTGGGATATTTACGTAGAACTGAAGATACAAATTCGAACAAAAAAGCTGACATTTATCAAACTCATTCGAGCTAGAAAGCAAGGAAGGCCACCAATTAAGTGACTCCATCCATTGTGATTGATTAGAAAATCTCATATAAGGGCGATTGGAAAAGCCTTGAAAAAAACCAGATGGCATAAGCTGATTGGACTGGCTTGGCTAATAGCATGGCAATGTCCAAGCTCCCCAAACAAGGTTTTGTAAGCATGCTAAAAATATATTAGAAACATATTTTGCCAGAAAATAAGGAAATAATTCTGAAAATTAAGAAGCAAAATTTCACATATAAAATGTCTTAAAATTTTTTTAAAAGGCTTGTTCTTTTTGTATAATATGCATGTCATATCTCTATTTGTTGTATGTTTTATATTATATGCTACTTCTAAGCAATTTTACTCGGAAGATGAATTTAAATAAAGAATTTATTATGCTATCAGAATAGACACACACATGTAACTCTATTACTTAGAAACATTTCTGTGATTCTAAATAAAATAGCTATGAATTGAAAATGATATTTAGCCTTAATATTTTAGCTGTTGACGAATTGAAACCCTTATTATTTATAAAATTATCAGTATTATTCGATTTTTCCAAAAATTTGAATTCGTATGAATATTTAAAACTTCCGGAATTCATGTGTTCTTGACAGGAGAATTTTGTTATTCCAGACATATCGAAACAAGTAGTCTTTTTTTTTTTTATGAATAAAAAGCTGGCTCATAAATTCATAAAGATGTGTTCAAAAAACATTTTAGACAAATAGTAATAGTGTTTTTATTCACATTAGGCAATTTGCCTTCAGCATTTAATTGGTATTAAACATAAGCAAGTCTCATAAAAATATAATTTTAAGTTTTAATGATTTAATTTCGAAAAACTAATGGGAAAAAAGTAATTACTATTTGCGCATACAATTTAATTTCTAAAATCAAATATTTTTTTAATATTTAATGATGAGTTTTGTTAGTTTATTAATATTTACATACGAGTTTATGCATTAAGTGATTTTACTGGTAGTTAGAGAATCTATTTCATGTTATGAGTAATTTAAGAAATTGAACACGTGTTCGAAGGTTCATTGGCCTATTAATCGAGATGATCAGTTGATTGCATTACAAAGTTCAATGCAAGCAACCGTTATGATGTTAGAGACGGAAAATAATAGATATATATATGTATTTCCAAACATTTAACCACAAATATACTTACCGCAGGGATTATTATGATGAATGCGGAAAATTCTGAATTTTTTTCTAAATTGAGGTAATATTAATTTTTTAAAGAAGTAATAGCTGAGAAATTCGGATGTCTTTGCACAGTTTTTTTTTCTTTATATTACCCGTACAAAATTGGTTATTAAATTTGTTTCTGTATTCGTTATTTATATTACTTAAATAAATGAAAGACTAATCGATTATAAAATAATTTTGGGTTAACATAATAGCATGTGAAATTAAAAATATTTTTAAATACATGTATGCAAAGAAATAAACGAAGGCAATAAGAAATAATAAACTTTTTTATCTTTATTGTTATCAATTTAACATAATTTTAATTTATAGACATAGTCTGTTAGTTTTTAATATTATAAAATATATTAAGCCTATTATAATTCAAGTATTCTTTTACCAATTTTATTTTATGAAGAAAGCATTATTTAGGCTTAATTTTTTCGGAAACATATATTAAATGCTTAGGAATCTATAGAAAGACATAAAATTTAGCATCATCTAAATTAAATTTTATAATTTAAATATCCTCACTTATATCCCCATATAAATCACATAGATATTCATAGATGTTTTCCTATGTGACATATCAAAATAAGAAAAAAACCAAAGAATTAACAAAAGGCATATCTGATTGTACTTAACTAGACTCAGTGGTACGACAGCTATCATGTCCCCAGGCCTACAGTGTCCATATCTTGACCAAGGTCCCTGGGGTGTGAAGCATATATCAGTTAGATGGTCAGCTTAAGGCAAAACTTTCAGTAATTCTGATTGAAGCTTTAGTTTATACGTGAAAATATAAAGTTCTTCAATTAAAAAAAAAATTGAACATTACTAAGTAATTTAATTAAAGCTTCTTAAGCAATATTTTGCTTTATAAAATAAAATCTTAAGTATTAGATAATCTGAAAACGAATCTAATGAGGTTTAAAATGATAGAAGCCTTCTTTTACTAGATTATTAAAGGCTGAAATTCATGATCTTTTTATCCTTGTTTTAATGCATTACCAACTTGTGACACACCGGAAAGAGAAATCACATTCGCTGCAAAAGGCGAAAATAATTTTTTTTTCAAAAATTAAAAAAACAAATGCCGATATTTAAAAAAAAAAAAAAAAAAAAATTGTAGAAAGAAGAGTTTGTCCATGCGATGCCGTTAATATTTTTCTTTGCCCTCAACAATGGTTGCATGTATTTAAAAAAATAAAAAGGGAGAGAGAATTTCACACATTTTTTTGTTGAAGCGTGTAAAGTTCTGAAATAGAATGTTACATCGGTTAAAGTATTCACGTTGCAGCAGAAATAGTTTTACAGTGAGTGCAAAATAGTGTTCATTAAGCTTATATTAATTGCCCAAACACTGTAATCAAAAATGCGAAATGAAACACGGCCTTTATTTTAAACTAGCTGTATGTACTCGCTTCATACGCGTTTAGCTTACACCATTTTCCATCTTGTTCCATTAACTTATTACTTAGATTTCAGAATCTTGTCTAGTTTTAAACTGTAAAGACAAACATTAAATTAATACTATGAATACAAAAGCTGAGTTTAATTTAGCTCTTTTTTCTTTACAGCTTACTGAAATAAGAATTAAAAATTTCGTTTCTAACTGAAGTTTTAGTTTAAGCATAAAAGCATGTAATCGTATAATTTAACACGTGAAATAGTGTATAATTTTTATGTCTTGTAATATATAAAATTTTATGGATTTCTAAATTAAAAATTAAAATTTGTTATTTTTAAGTTATCTAGTAATGGGGTGAAAAGACAAACATAAAGTTAACGTAGTGGAAGCAGAAGTAGAATTTACAGTAAAACATATTTTGTAAACGGTATATCGAAATAAACAAAAACCTAAACAACAACTTTATGGTTAAAAACATTCAAATCATCCTTGCTGATTGAAACTAACCATAAAGTGGATGTTTTGTCTTGTCTTTTTTATTTTGCTTTTTCTTTTATTCTATTGTTAAGATGCTAATGGGACCAGTCCATGGAACAGGGCCGGCGCTAGGGGTGGGCAAGCCGGGCTCCTGCCCGGGGCGGCAAACTTAGAGGGCGGCAAATTGGCCCTAAAATTAAATTTCTCAAACTTTTAAACATTTTCTCTTTCTAAAATAATTGAGTTTTGACCCATGATATACTAAACTTTTTTGTTTAAAATGAATCACATTTTTTATGCATTAAGATATTTGGAATCAAACCCCTAACACCCTGTATATATACAGGGTGTTTTTTAAACATACAGCAAAAATTTGTTTCTTTTTGGTTCTACTTAAAGTTCCCTTTCTATTGGAGGTTTTAAAGATTGGAAGCACCTCGCTAAGACTTTAAATCAACATGAAACCTCTAAAAAACATATCGAAAGTCAAAAGTCTTGGATTGAATTAAGCCAAAGAATACAGTACTCTAAAGCGATTGACAGTCATTCACAAAGACTTATTACCACAGAAATAAATTATTGGGGTGAGGTACTTCTACGAATTGTTTCAACAATAAAAATGCTTGTTCAAAATTGTTTAGCCTTCCGAGGTTCAAGTGACAAACTTTACGATTTCGGTAACGGTAATTTTTTACAAATTATTCAATTACTTGCTCAATTTGATCCAGTAATGGAAGAGCATATCCGCAGAGTGCTTAAAAAAGAAGAAGCTAAATTAAAATAAATTGATTATTCTTTTAGCTGAAAATATAACATTTCATATTATTACTGATATTAAAAAAGCTAAATATTATTCAATAATTCTAGATTGCACTCCTGATATCAGCAAGATCGAGCAAATGACAGTTTTAGTAAGGTATGTATCCATTGACAAGTCCAATCCCAAGGAGATTTCCATTAAAATTAATGAAAGCTTTTTAGACTTTCTTCCGGTTGAAAGATCGACTGGATATAAACTTCTAGCTCTAATACGTAAAAGACTTGAAACATTGGGATTGAATTTGCAGGATATGAAGGGCCAGGCTTACGATAATGGGGCCAACATGAGAGGCAGTAAATCGGGAGTACAATCTAGAATGAATGCGTTAAATCCAAGAGCATTTTACCTTCCATGTAACAGCTACTCATTAAACTTGGTAGTTAATGACGTGGCAAAAGCATCCTTCGAAGCTACCAATTTTTTTAATATAGTACAAAAAATAAATCTGTTTTTTTCCTCATCAACTTTTCGATGGACCATATTATTAAAATATGTTTCCGGACTAACTTTGAAACCTTTAAGTGGGAAATTTTTCTATAATTTCGTTGGGAAAGCCGAATAGATGCATTAAAACCACTAAGGTATCAATTAGGAGGGATATACGATGCTTTACTTGCTGTTTGTAATAATTCGGAGGTTGACAACTCTATAAGAGTTGAGGCTTCTGGACTATTAAGTTGTGTTAAACAATTTAAATTTTTATGCTGCATTGTAAATTGGTACAAAATCTTAAATTGTATCAATCCTATAAGTAAGTTCTTGCAGACAAAAGACTATGATTTACCATCTTCTATGGAACTCTTGAAATTTTGTAAAGATTTTTTCAAGAATCTTAGATCGGACAGAGCCTTTAATGAAATGCTTTGCGATGCTCGAGAACTCGCAGACGAAATTGACATACCATCTAATTTTGAGCTCACCAAGCCACGTCATAGGGTTCGAAGAAGGAATGTTAATTTCGACTATGAGGCAAAAGATGATCCAATAGAAGATCCTGCTTTGAAATATAAGGCAGAATTTTATTTGTTTACATTAGATAAAGCCATCAATGCACTCGAATCCAGGTTTGATTTGATCAGTACCCACAGCAACTATTTCCAATTTTTATACAATATTTCTGATTTAAAAGATATTCCTCAAAACGACATATATAGTATTGTAAAGATTTAGAAACAGTGTTGACTGATGGGAATTCATCCGATATAAACGCGCTTGACTTGGCAGACGAGATAGTAGCTGTTTTGGCTTTTCTAAACAAAAAAGAAAGTCCAGTTGAGATTTTAAAATTCATATCGAGCCTGGATTTTGCTCCCAATCTTGGTATAGTTTTAAGACTATTGCCGACTCTCCCAATAAGTGTGGGAAGTGGAGAAAAGAGTTTCTCCAAATTAATATTAATTAAAAAATTTTTACGCTCCACAACTACCGAGGATCGACTAAACGGCTTTACAACAATAGCCGTCGAACATGACCTGGCTGAAAAAATTAATGTTAAAGAAATTATAAAACAATTTTACGAATTAAAAGTGAGAAAAAAACAATTTTAATTTCAACTCTCGGATTAAATGTATTTTTAATATGTAATAAAGTTTTAATATTTAGTGGTTTTATAATTTGTTTTACTTTTTTTAAATATCTGTTCTGTATTTTATAATTAAGCACCAGAAATGACTCTTTCCTTTTTTTTCTGCGCAATCCTAATTTTAAAT